>VTPC01005474.1:0-21875 GCA_011009095.1 Ignelater luminosus | reverse complement strand
TGCCTTGACAAACTGTAGCAAATCGAATAGGAGAATACTTATGACATTAAATTGCCAATGTTCTACATCAGTATTTCCCAAACTGCCAGACGATATTAGGTATATGCAAAGTCGATGAGTAGTGCTTAATTTCTGATACAAACCTTACCCGGGGAAGGTCATTGATGAACAAAATTCATATCTAGTTTTATGTTGGTTGGTTGAATAATAGATTGCTACTATTGCACCTCAAAATCAAAAGTGATTGTAAAACGAGAATTTGTTGTTCAAATTGTATCAAAAATTTCAAATGTCTAAAAGTACTTTTTGACGCTTATGATATCCGGATCTAAATTCTAAAGTGAAACTTTTTTAAAAGATTACTATCCATTCAGAATGGCGAAGGCAATCAATGGGAAAGTCACTTTACCACGTCGACCACTCACCTTTAAAAATTAAAAATGCCCAAGAGACAGGCCAGTTTGCTGGATTAGGTATTTATTAGGTATCTTTATAACAAAAAGTGCAGAATTTAATTTATAAACATCACAATACTTTACTCAGATAACATAAAAGTCACGTCACGATTTTAAGATTAAGCAAAAAGCTGTAGTATGCTGAATGCAGTCCCATGGACAAACCCTGCACGATCAGTATAATGGATGCTGGCAGTCAATGTAGATATGCAATAGAAGAGTAATGAAAACCTCGGAATTTATGCCACACCTAAAATTTTAGACAGTGTTAGAATTATCTCTGAAGATTTTCACTTTTGTAGATGAAAACACTTAAAAAATGTCGAAGAAGGCAACTGAATATTTTTACAGGGGAACGTATGAAAAAAAGTTTTGTGATGTTATTTAAAAGCGACGATGTTATCAAGCAGATTTTTCTATGAACTATCTTTAATGAAATTCTAAAAAAAGTTACATTTTGTATGTAATGCTCGCTGGAATATAAACACATTTTGGAGAATTACTGTTTAAACAACATATATTTCAAATAAATTTGAAGTACCAACCTGTAACATGTAGTATGTATTTTTCTTATATACACTTATTATATTGGAAAATAAATTACTTAATTTGATGTAGTATTATTGGGTCTATAGTTTAGCGTATAATGCAACCTAACACTGCCATGTAATGTACTACATTACATAATTATAAGTGTATAATCAATAACCATGATAAAACTAAATAGTTTTAAAGCAGTATACTGTTACTACTGACGATCGCTGTATTGACGTATACGTCTGAACAAAAATATGAACTAGAAGAATATTTGGAAATCAAAATAATACTTCCGTTAGAAGCTCCTAAATAAACTTCAATTTCTGTTTTAATAAGAAAGTCAAGTTTGTACCACCGAACAAATAAATTGTTGTATAGATAAATAAACAAACCCTCACATAAAACTTTAATTTACATAAAAAGCGGTTTGACCAAAATGTTCGTACCTACCTTAATTCTACTTGTTTTAATAGTGATGGGATAGGTAAACTCGGTCTACATTGTAGTACTCTAATTAGGACGAAGTTGGTAGATGTACAATTTTGTAGAGGAGTACAAAGCAGATGAATTAATTTCATCAGTTTCTCGATAATCAAGTTAAACCGCTATTTCGACGTAGATTATATCGTCGCCATCAAAGACTCGCAAAGTTTGTCGTGTCTTATGCCCACGTGTCGCGGTGTTAAATTATTTAAGGAATAATTTAAACTTTGAAGATTAGAATTGGGTTAGTAATGCTAAATAACCAAGAACGTTTCGAATTTAATTTCATTTGTGTGCTCAATTTGTTTGTATCAAAATTTTAATTTGTTTCTTTGTTTAAGATGTTTTCATTCTTGTTTCAGATTTTATAAGGGCCCTTTTAATTAATTTCCTTTTGTGTTTAAATTAACAATAGCTATTGAGTGTTGTGTCTGGCTTCAGGAAAACTTTGTAATACAGTCTTCCGGAAGTTTACAAAATTTTTGGTTTTTGTGTAATAAACAAAACAGTAAGCCAAGTTTCCAGTATCTAAATTATTTATTTCTCGTCATATCGTGATAAAGATTAATTCTGTAATAAATATTTAATTAATTTTTTAGTAACAGTTTCTTTTATGTTGACTTGATTCTGCAATTAAGAATTTAACTATTTTTTAAAAATACTTAATTTTAAGGAGTGCTTATAGAGCTGTAGAGATTTTATTTCTTTATCTTTTATATCTTTATCTTTAACCGCAATATTATACAAAATTAAGAGCAAACAGAAGAAAATTTTATCCATATTTCATTTCTAGTACAACCACGTGGAATTAATTATTTAATTGGTTTTAACTATTATTACAGTGACTAGAATTTAGATTAGATTTGTTAGTTCCTGCCTTGGTAATTTAATAATGTCCTGTAAATCTTTTAAATATTTTCTAAATTCGCTTTTGGTCCTTTGATATCCAGAATATTCAAAAAGTTTCAAGCTCTGTTATCTGATATTGCGAATTTTGTAGCCGTTCTAATATTTCAGAAAGGTAGCGGAAATCACTTCGCGACGTTGCTTGTGGCTGTGCTGAAGGCGGAAAACGTGGGATGCAAAGTATTTAGTACGGCATTCTGGTGTGAAGTTCTCGGGTTGTAGAGTAACCACGGTGCGTGGGTGATGTTATAGGCAGTGGTAACGTCCACGATGTAGTTACGTGAACACAACATGTTGTGTAGTTAGGCGGGAATTCCCCGAAAATCTTGCTCGAAGCCGTGAACCTCAATGTTGTTGATCGTGAAAACTGGAAGGTTGTTAAACTGTCATTGATGTCAGAGCGGCATGAGATGTAATCACAGATAAGAGTGGATTTATGTACAAATAACAGGCTTGCATTTGTTCTAGTTTCCATGGCAGAAAGTGCCATGGGTAAGGACGCAGCGTTTTGTTGAATTTACATATTGTTTTCCATTTCCTTAATCTTTGGTCTCTGATTCATGAAAGACATGAACTGTCTTCCTATCTGTGTAATTAATGTTACTTTCTAGTTCAGAAAGAATAGGAACCATTATAGAAATAAATTTATAATATAATATAACGACAGACTGTCGTTAACGCACATGCGTAAATGTAATTTCAGGAAGGTTCAGATTCTGTAGAAACCGACCAAAGGGTGATAGTGTATCCAACCTCTGTTTCTACAAAGCACGTAAATTTCTAACAGACATAAAAACAAGAATGGTGTAATCAATAGTTAAAACGGTTAAGATTACAATTGTATAGTGTCGACCGAAACTAATAAAATTCACGTAAGTCAGTAAATATGAGAACAAGGACGTTAAGCTTACGATTACATCAAAGGTGTAACCTAGATTTTCGATGTGCAATAAGCTGACTGCACTCTGCTATCATGTTAATAGGCGAGCATTAATTAATCAACAAAAAATGGAATTAAAAACGTTGTTTTTAATGTGGACTAACTCCAAAAAAATTTATTAAAAATTAATTATACTTTCTGTCATTATACCTCAGTAGGCAAACAATGCATAAAATAGTAAATTTCATTATTAAATTTATTAACTCACAACAAGACAATAAGACAAACATCATTAAATAATCAATAATTCTCGTATTTCTGTTTGTGTAATTTATGTACTATCAAAGTAGGTAAATTGAATGATTGATCGGTCAAACTTTTAGCATTGTTTCAAATAGTTGTAATTGAGGATAACACTATAAATTTTTAATATGTGTAATAAAATTTTTTATAAAAATATTCGTTTTTATTAGCGCAAGTAAAGTTATTGATAGAAATAAAACCAAATAGTTTAAAAATACACAGTTCAAATAAAAAACACAGAAATAAAATTCTAAAAATTCATAAAAAGTAATTTAAAGATAACGTGTACCTATTACAAGGGTGGTTTATTACTTTTGCTGGTATAAAGAATGCAATGAAAATGTAAATTTATTCAAAGTATGTTACGAATTTTGGCTCTGGAATTCCTGAACTAACTATAAATTAGCAGCAACTATATTTCATCGTGTACATTAGCATTCACTACATAAATTACCACTCGTTTACTTTAATCTCCGTTTTCTTTTAGGAGAAAATTGCAAATTTAAATACTCTGTTGAATACATACAAAGCCATGTGTACCTAACAAAGAATTACATTAACAAAGGTAAAGAATTAATAAAAAAATATTCTGTATCTAAAAGGAAGTGTACAATCAATTCTTACTAGTAGTTACTTGCCTACATGTACAGTATAGAGCATACTATATTAGTTCCCATAACTGATTTAAATACAAACTTTGTCCTAACAAATATTTACCTTAAGCTTAAACACTGAAGAGCATTGTTTTCTTTAAAGCTGCACCTGGAACCATGTGTAATATGATAACTAGGGTTAGGATTTGTATGCATTTGCATGTTTTCCTTGCAAGTCCTAAATATATGCAAAATTATATTTATGCGTGAACCACATATGCAAACTCGAAAATGCTTATTTTGTGATTTTTATAAACGCATGCATGTTTTTGAAAATTTTAATTTTATGCATGTGTTATACCTTTTTGGTGCTTTTATATTCTATTTCTAATTTTTGCTTCTTTTAGAATGTCCAGTTTCTTCCGTTAAAAAATTCATAATTCTTTTTCGTTTTAAAATGCAATTCAATAAATACTACAATGTGCTTAAAAGGTTTAACCTAGGCAGCGTATTTTTACTACAGTAAGGCAACTCGTTAAGCTATTGAGGAGATAAGAGTAGTTTCTGATATTTGCCTTTTGGATGATGCTTTTGGTTAAATGGTCTTTACTTTTAAGAAGACTTATTGTCATTTTATGATTGCTTAAGGCAAATACAGATGTTTCTTTTAAAATTGTAGTTTTGAAACCTTTTATGGAAATTTTGAATTTAATTAGTTTTTCATATAAATAAATTCTAGCTTTTGCACATGTGAGCATCCTCGTAAAAGGCACACCCTGCAACGTGAACAATGGTTAGGAATGGACCTGCTTGGAAAAACCAAATGCTACTTGGAACTAAACAACCTAACTGACCAATATGCAGTTGCAATGTGTTCATTTTATTTCAAAATACAGAAGTGTAAACATGGGCAAAGAAATACGATCCATTGCTGTTACCCTTTGAAGTTTTGTAAGCGAGTTCGGAGTTTTTACTATTGATGATAAGGTGTTATTTTACACAGCCTGTAAAGATAAAGTAAAGTAAGTGCAACCAAACGCTTCCAGGTTACATAATACACTAATACGGCTAAACACCAAATCACTATTACCGGCCTTCCTTAATAATCCCTCTAGTTCTATTAGTAAATCCGGGGAAATTAGTAAAAAGCTGTGTATTTCATTAGTGGCTGCAGATATTTCACTGAGCAAAATTAACCACCCCATATTTAGAAGTTTCTTGGAAGAAATTTTAACTATGCCAATACTCGATGATTCAACTCTTAGGGAAAGTTACCTAGCCGGCTTGTATCAGGACCCAATCAAATTCATTAGGAGTGATTTAGGTAACAACTACACATATGGGTTCCTATGATGAATCTACGGATAACGTAGGGAGCCGTGCAGAAATTTAATTTTCTTGTTTATTTAATTTTAATTTAATATAAAGTCTCAAGAAATACAACAAAAATATCTCGTTCAATTGGAATTTGTTCATATTTAATTTAACCTATTTTTTAGAAGCAAATACCAAATCCTATCATTTAACCATGAGAACTTTTGAGCACCGGAATCATTTGACTGTTGCTCAATTATTTAATCGCTTGATGACTCTTTTATGGCCAGAAATAATTCAGTACAATAAAGTGCTACTTTTTGCTGCTGATGCAGCCCCTTATATGCTGAAAGTTGGAGTAGAGCTTCAAGTTTTATACGAGAAAATAACTAAAATTCATCCCAAAGTAAATAACATAATTTTAGCTATAAGAAGGTGTTTTGTAGAGCTCCCAGTTGTGTAAATAAATTTAGAGAAATGGCACCAGGGGTACCACTTCTTTCGGAGCCTGTAGTAACAAGATGGGGTACTTGGCTTTCTGCTGCAGAATATTATGCGAATTATTTTAAAACTACATGTTAAGAAAATTGTAAATACATTTAATAAAGACGATGCCCTATGGATAGATGCAGTTAATGCTAAGAGGACATGGGAGGAGTTGCAAATTATTTTAGCAAATTTTAATTGTTTAGCAAAAACAATTAGCAAAGAATATCAACTGAAGTATGTATTCACTTCGTAAATGACTGAAAATGTTAAACGGCCGAAGGGGTTAGCTAAAAAACAAAAATTTAAATGTTTTAGATCAAAATGTAGGTTTTAATTTAATTTAAAAAACAAACGAAGTAATAACAGGGCAAAGTAACAAAGTGGATGAACTTAAATGCCACACTCTAGTGGAACTAAATAATTTTAAATATGCTCCACTTACATGCTGCGATATTGAAAGAAGTTTATCTAAAAATAAAAGTTGAAATAAATGTGAATTTATCCTTTTTTTGTTTCTAAATAACAAAAGTGTATACTTTTTTAAAATTTACTTTTGGGTATTTTTATCGCATATTTAAGTGCGTATTTTAGACTTTTACAGTACATAAGTGCATGCATATATTGGTATTTTTAGGCATAGAAATCCTAGCCCTAATTATAACTTTCTGCTGAATATGATAGTGCAATACTACGTTGTTCACGCTAACGAAGGTAAGAAGCAAATAAAAGCTATTAAATTACCTTTAATAGCAAATAAATAAACAAATAAAAAGTATTTATAAAAGAGGGAACCACACTTATTAGGAGTTTATCAAGATTCTCACAGTAATTAAGCGATTAATTGGGAGCGAGGGTATTCTGATACACAATACTTGAAGGATGCCCCTCAAACTAATTGCGGGCAGTTTCCAGACCACCGCAAACGCTAGGTAGCATCAATTTGGGATTCACCCATTATACGAAGGTAACAGTAGCAAGAAACATTTCCTCTAGAACTACATTCCAACTGTTAAGCTCTATGAAGCTTAATGTTCTGCCATGACTACAGAATTATATTTACCTTTGTATGAGGATTTTAATGGTA
Source organism: Ignelater luminosus (assembly GCA_011009095.1). Taxonomy (NCBI): domain Eukaryota; kingdom Metazoa; phylum Arthropoda; class Insecta; order Coleoptera; family Elateridae; genus Ignelater; species Ignelater luminosus. The sequence continues at coordinate 14,831 of VTPC01005474.1, read as the reverse complement.
TTATGAAACTACATCAGCACTATGTTTGCTCTAATAATCTAACATTTAGGAACTGTATTAACCTTTTACATAGCAAATATTGCAATACTCAGCACCTAACAAGAATTTTTACGCGATATACAGTTATTTGAGATAGGAAAGTACTGATTTGGAAGAGCTTTCAGAAAGCGATGTTAAGATTAAGGATTAAGTTTGGTGCTAACACAGTACGTGGCTGAAATTTCACGATAAAGGAAGCTGCTTTTGTGTTCTTTATCTAAAGTTTGCAAGACTCAGCTATTCGTTTTGTGCATTAGAATGAAAAATTAAATTGAAGTATAAAAATTTCGCGAGCTACAAAAAAGTGAGCCTATATATAACGTTTCAAAGTTAGATAGTACTACAATAAAATAAAATGAAGAAGATTTAAAGCTTTTTACTGATGTTATTAACAGTATTATTATTCTGGGGTTATTTTCTACAATATACTTTGATTAAAGTTGGATAACCGGTGACCTATTTAATTAATATTATGCTAAAGTGAACTACACAATAGTCGAAGATTCTATTAAGTGGTAGCTAACTTCGAAACACATGACTTACGGCTAATTTCCTCAATATTAAGTTATTTTGGGCTAACTTTGACCTAAGAAACTGTACTAGATGTTCAACAATTAATTAAACTAACGAATAATTATTAATTTAAAGTTGCTAAACAAAAATATATCTAGTTTCCAACAATATTAAAATTGAACGTTGGAAATACTGCTTGTGTATTTAACAATATGATAAAATTACACAATAAATACACGTTAATATTTCGTTGGATATTCGTCTATTTAACAATTCATTGTAGTGTGATTATTTACTGTACTAATAATAATTTCATAATCATTCACATAGTAGTCTAACTAATAAATTCCCTCCCATAGATATACGGAGGCCACAATCTTTTTTTTTCATAAGTATAAACTATAGATAACTTTTTTATAACTTATAGCATTATAACAAAGAAAACAACTGAATTGACAAGCCTACCTTATTTTACTGTTAAATTTATTAGTATCGAGTAAGCTAGGGAGGCGATGATTTGTTTCCGTACCCGTTACTTCAAAAATTTCAACAAAGGTACAAAGTCGCTTAAAGTGAGGAAGAAACTTGCAAACTAGAACCAAAGGAAGTAGAAGAGTGAAGAAAAAGCACATCAAAAAAGAGCTGACAGCAATCGATTTATTGAAAACAAATAACTTGATTAAGATTCTTCGCGAAAACAACCGTAAGCTTACAGAATTGCTAAACGCAGGTCAATGCAAATTACTGCCAAAAGGTCCTACCTAATCTATAGAACGATAAGTGTACGAAATTCTATTCAGGCATACTATGTAGCGTTTCACGCCTTTTAACGAATTTTAAGACCATTGACTTCTACGAATGTGACGGAGGCGCAATAAACCTTCACAGAAAAAAAAGGTCCTGCTTGTACCTAATAATTCCTTGAAGATATTCTCGAATGTTTGCACGCAGAAACTTTCATAGAAAAAATAATCTTGCTTTTTATCTAATTCCTCTTAAAGAACCTACAGCAATATCTCCTTGAAGATCTAACAGAAAATTTCCGTCGAAATCTTCAGAACATAATTATTATATTTTTTTTACGAAGACTACAGAACCCCGCTCTTTGCATGCGCTAGTAATATAAAAAGCTTGTCAACTTTTCACAGACTCTCTCTTAGTGTTTGGATCTCAGCCAAACATCAACTAACATCAGTTGATCAGTTCTTTACTGTTCCACAACAATTGTAACAACTTGTTAACTTGTTTATAAACTTTAATAAATAGCATTTATTATTTTATTCTTTATTTATCATTATAAACGATCGTTACCAAACTTTACACATAAAGAGAAGTCCTTGAATCAAAAAAGAAGTAATACAATAAAGCATCTTACACGTATCATCTACCAAAGATACACAAAGAAAACATTCTTCTAAGACTAACAAGAAGCTTAAGAATCTCTTTTTGTCTTAGGTTAACTAAGTTCCTATTAAACATTTGTTAAGCTGGAAACTAGATACAACACGGGCTAAAAACACATTTTTCTAATTAACAAGTTCTGTTAACAGGAGTTTGTTATGACAATGGGTTTACCACCCTCTCATGAAGAATTTGCCGTTGCTGTATTTATCGTAACTACCGGCGAAGTTGACTTTAGTTTTAAGAAAATTTTCTCCCCTTTTCAGCTGTGGTATAAAGGTTATTGAATGGTGAACTGGTGTAGGTGGGCAATCGAAAGATTAGGTTCGTTCTTGACAGAATAAGTGTTTGCATGGTGATAGCCAATGGTACCTACCTAGCCACTTGGTAACTGTTGGTGTTTTTGTAGATATATTTTAAGCTGAAATAGCTTACGGAAACACTGATGACAACCATAGAGAAGCTGTCAATATGAAGCAACTATGGTGGTAATGCTAGCAGGCTGGTGGTAATGCTAGCAGGCTGGTGGTAATGCTAGCAGGCTGGTGGTTGACCTTGCTGGGAATGGCGATGGAGATGGAAGAATATACTGTAATTAGGCAAAAACGGTGGCAAAACAGAGTTGGACGTTGATGTAGTTAATAGTGGTCGAAAAACAAGATATGAGTGTGGTGTTAGCCTAGAAAGAAATTTTCGGTAACCATGGATGATGGTTGCAGTCTACAGTCTACAAGTTGCAGGAAACGGGGTTAAGAAGAAACAATTATGTGAAGTCGAGCTTGCGCCCTCTTCTATAATACAGGTTGCCTCTTTGGCACGTCTAAAAGATCAGTTTTAGTTGTTTTCTTCACCACTGTGCAGCGCCTAGTCATTGCAGCATCTATGGCAAGTTGTGTGATTTGACATAATCAGCTGATCGTACAAAAGGTACGACAGAATTTATAAATTTAAAAAGTTGCTAATCGTACTTAAAAACTTATATTTAAATACAGGTTTTTGTAATCTTATTAAATGCCTGAAAATTATAGAAAAAAGGTTGAAAACTTACTTAATATCCGTATAGATCAAATAACAATAATCTGTGGTACTACACTGATGGTACAAAAGACACAGTATGAAACAGACGCTTAGATTTAGGCCAACACTAGGATATTTAGCGCCTATGGCTGAATTTCTTAAGCACCTTCATAAGGCAAACAGAGTGATGCTTGGAGAGTTTAATATCAGCTTCAGTTGTCTTATCTTCTACTCCATGAACAACTCAGTGCCAAAAGGGATCGACATTGTAATTGGGATAAGCCAATGACATCTTTATTACTCAGGTCTAAAAATCTCGAAGTTCGTACATACATATTTTTTGATACAATCTAAAGTAAAAAATTACCGTTTTATATAATAATTGAAAGTATTTTTATTTAGTTTGTTCCAAGTTCTATTTGATCTTGTCTTTAGTAAATTAAAAGTTGTGTTTTGCACATTATGTGTTTGCAATTGTTAGGGCCTGAAATTTAATAATAACCATTGGTCACGTCAATCTTGTAAATCTGAGGTAGGTATATAGCATTGGCTTACCCAAAAACCAGATTTTGATAAACAAATTAGTATTAGAAAGAATTAAATTGTATGCCGTTTGGAACTGGAACAAGACAGTATGGATAGCACAAACTAATGTTGACAAAATTAGAGTCAATCTGGTTACCTGTGAAAACCTGGAATTCTCTCTCTTCTAACAATTTCTAGTTTCTGGCATTTGCATGATTGATTGAAAGTTATTTAATATAAAAAGTTGAACGTTAGCATTTAAACTTGAAAAATGAGCTAAGGTTTATTCTAAATAGTTCAACATTTAGTTTTGGAGTAAGTAAGTAGATTAAATAGATATAAACAGTTAGAATGTATTAAATAATATTTCCAGGATAATTTTATCAAACGGATATTTATTAAATTATAGGAAGAGTATATTGAGTTATACTGAAAGGCTTTAACAGTATAATGTTAACTCCACTGTGTCAATATATGTACATTTCATATTGTAATTTGTTATATTTGTTTATTTTTTATGCTTAAGCACCTTTATTTATGTAATGTATTTATTACTATATGCTTACATGTAATAAGTATTGCAATGTCCTTTGTATATTCCATCTAAGAGCATAAACTTTTAAAATATTTTCTTGTTAATGCACATAGATTTGTGAAACTGCTGCAGTACAACTCTTCATGTAATTTTATGTACGCAGTTTACTCGTTGCGAAAAATGTAAAATAAACTGCATTCAACTTCTAAAGCCCCATCAGAGAAATGCAGGTGGATTTTTCATTATTCTGTTTTCTTCTTTGCATTTAACTATTTTCAATGCTTTACAAATACCCTTTGTATTGTAGGGTAGGTATAAAATAAAGCTTGCTATTCTATCATAATTGTAAAATACACGTCAATAATATTGTTTTCACTTTTTATTTGTTTGTCATCATTATCCGTAACAGTACAGACTTGGTGAGTGTGCTTACACGTTTTTGAAAATATAATTTTATAATTGACGGAAAAATTAATTTGTTTCAGTAATTGTCGTCAATAAACGAATATCCAGAAATAAATTTACCTTCATACTACATGCCTTTTTTAAATTAGGTGTTGGTGTGAGTTAATTTCCGGACTAACCGGATACAATGAATAAACGCCCATCATGTTTTTGGAGATATTCAATATTTCGCTTTTAATCATATAATACACACTGGATTTCCATATATGGGCGTTCCAGGGCAACAGAAATTCCGACACTACGGTTTATGTTTTTAAATTAATGCCTATAACTTTTCACATCAAATTAATATTGATTTTGTCGAAACATAATACTAAAAAAATTTGTAAATAGGTCTACAGCTTGAAAAGAACTTGAGAATAATAAAAAAAAATATATTATCTTTTTATGAACTACGATAAAAATTTATAACTATAATACAGATGGAAATGAATCGACAGAAATCCAGACTTAATGGCGATTTCATTGGGGTAATAAATAAGGTTAAGTAACTTTGAATTTGTTTTGAAAATACATGTTTTGGTTATTCAAGCATTTTTCTCATTGTCGAAAGCAAGTACATATTTTTTCTGATTTTCCATTAGAAATAAAATGGGAATGTGCAAGCAGTGCAGAAATAATTTCAAGTTGATGACAAGGTGGAAGGCGGAGCACATCCAGCAAAGACATAAATTTTGCTCGATTTGATCAACATTGTATCTTGTTTTCTTTGAATGTACTTTTTAAGGGTCAGTTTTGATACAATATTTTATAGTGTTCTTGTAACTTTTAAGAAATATAACCGCCATGTTACCATTGTATTGGGCACTTTAGAATCGATCGGATATTTGCTTATGTTTGGCGAATCAATCACAGAACTTCGAACACTTTTTCAAGAGTTGATATTGATGTGTTGTAATCAAGTAACTTTGTTTCCAAGGTTGCCCTTACCACTGTGCGTTGAATTGGCCGCTGTTATGTATAAATGAAATTTTACTTGACTTGTAGATGTACTGGAAGTTGTGTGAATGAGAACACATGTATTTGTCATTTGTTCACTTATACCGGGTGATGATTTTAAAACTTCCCACCTTGAACATCTTGAAAACCAAAAAAGATATCGGAATAAATCTAATGGCATTTTTTTATACCGGGAAGAGGAGACTAAACTATGTACAAAGTTTCCGATTAAGATTCTACTTTTAAGCTCCAGCCACTCCCACTTTAGAATTTTAAATTGAATGATATGGCACGAAGCGCATCAAATTAAACGTCTTAAATACCAAAATGCAGTGGTGTTTGGAAAAATCAAATCGGCCGATTGGTTTTCGAAAAATTAATTTTTTATTTTAATAAAGGTACATTATTAAATTTATCATAATAGATGCTCGAATTGTGCTCCATTGGTTGTTAGGCAATGATAAATGATATTCATTGTAATTTTAGGTAAGTAAAGTAAAATAGGCTTTATCATTGCCTAGCAACCAATACAATGCAATTCGAGCATCTATCACGATAAATTTAATAATGTACCTTTATTAAAATAAAAAAATTAATTCTTCGAAAACCAACTGGCCGATTTGATTTTTTTCAAACACCAATGCATTCTGGTATTTAAGGCCTTTAATTTGATGTGCTTCATGCCATATTTACCAATTTAAAATTTTAAAATGGAGATGGCTGGAGCTTAGGGGTAGAATCTTAATCGAAAACTTTGTACATAGTTTAGTCTCCCCCTACTGGTATAAGAAAATGCCGTTAGATTTATTCAGATATCTTTTTTGGTTTTCAAGATATTCATGGTGGGAAGTTTTAAAATGATCACCCTGGTATTTCTATTTATTTTAATTTGTCTATAATTGATTTTATCACGTTGTTTGTGTTTTCAGGTTGCTCTGAATTGACTGATAATTTGGGATTTCAAGGCAAGTAGTTAGAAGTAATATAGTGTTAGTTAACGCGTATTCGAAATCAACGTGTACAACTGGAAACTTTGCAAGGAAATTGTCAAAAGGGAGGCAACAGTGGTTCAGATTGTAACGGCACGTCTCTGTGTAAATTCATAATTTTCTCAACTTCATGTAGAATTGCTTCCATTTGTAATACCTCTTTGAAGTTTTGGTTTAATGTATGTGAACTGATAAATTGCTACCACAGATCTTCTTTTATTTCGTTGTCTCAAATTATTAATTATTGTAGTTTGTGGACTAATTAAAAATTACCCTTTTATCTGTCGATTATTTATAATTAAAGTATTACTGAATGTTCTGAAGTCTGATAGGTAGTGGTATTCAGCGTTTAAAAATGTAAGTAATAATTATTCGTTTTCTGCTAAAATTTGTTTCATCGTTTAACAATATTGGGTCATAATCCGTTCTTGCGATTAAAATCAAGGTTTGAATTTAAATGAATGATTCAGCTTTATCTGATTTTAAGAAGAAGGAAGAGGACAAGATTGATTGCCATAGTATTTAAAGAATATCTAAATCTAATCATGACGGTAAAATACGGCCTATTATTCTTATTTTCTAATTGCCTAAAAACCATATTTTTATTTGAAAGATGTAACAAGTCTTTTCGATCTATGAACAAATTTGTTTTGAGTGAATTATTACGGTAAGTTGCCCGCGATCTTTTGAGCTTTTCATCTAAAAACTGATACAAGCTTTCCTACAGTCCTACTTTATTCATATTGTAATGATGACTTACAGTTGTAATTACTTTACCTAGTGAGAAATATTCCAGTTTTGTTGATTTTGATCAAAAAGTCATCAATTCTTGTTATTTCGAATACTGAATATTGAATATTGCTGATGTCATTCTTATTCTTTCTGTTTTAAATATTTAATAATCAATAATCGATCTGATCTAGATTTTACTTGAATTTACCATGTAACAACTTAATAGAAATACAGGGTGTTTTTGAAAAGATTTCACAAAATAAAACTGGTATATTGGAGACCCTATACATTTGTAATTAAATAAAAAATGCTTTTTAGTTCGGAAAGGTAGAAACTAACATTTTGGAAACGACTGCCCTTTGAGTAATATGAAATGTTTTTAATGATTCATCCACTCAAAATAAAAACATTGAAAACTCAAGCTTAATTTAATGCCTTACGGATTCATAACAATTAAAAACAAGTGATGTAACAGCCGTTTCTCATAAAACAAATGCATCTGATTAGAGCTGATTTCCTAGACAAAATAAGAATTATTGAAATTGCGACACTTTACCGATAAGATTGACAATGTAAGTGGTAAGATGATCAATAATTTTATTATTAGGCTTAGTTATTTATTATTTATTTATTATTATTAGCCTTAATAGACCTAGCAGCGACATGACAGTAGTTTACTCTACATCATCGAGTACAAGAAAAAATTGTGTTTGTAATAAAAGTACACCAACAGACATATGTACATAAACAATCTGGTGTGCGTAAAACTCATTGGCCGGTTTCGGAGTACGTAGGTAGCTTCCGGTAGAATCTTTGGTTGTTTAATTACATTATAAATTGTATGTGATAGAGGAACATGTCAGCTACAGTTTAATGATTTCTTCGTTTTTAAACTCCATTATAAAGACGTAAATAACTAGCCTCAAACACTCTTCTTTTGAGTAGTCTGCTAGGGGGTTACAGCGCGGCGGAGTGAAAAAAGAGAGACAAAGGCTTTTGGTCAATATTAATCGGTCTCTACCTCATGGTAATGTTACCTTCACTCTACCTTATGAAGTAACTAAACTACCAAAGTTCGCACCGGAGGTGAATTCTAGGCACGCCAAGCTTTTTATATACGTCTACCGTACCACATCCATTAGAAACACAATTTTTTCTGTACTCTATGACGTAAGGTAAACTGCTGTCGCCGCTTGAACTGTAAATGATAATGCATGAATTTGGTAATTTAATGTCAATAGCACCAACAGTGTACACAAACAAACGCTCATTTTCCTTAAATTCTATTAAAATAAACTTTTGCCACTTTTCAAAAAAAAGTTGACAGTAAGGAGTTATTTTTCTAATATTAACTTGGATTTCTGTATGATGGGCACTTTTCCATCTGATCAATAATTACCATACATTTACCGTTACATTTGTTTGCTGCAAATCTATCCTTGACCATGAACAAAACGTGTTTAAAGATTTGTGATTTATGTCTTCTGTGGTACCATTTCTTTATCTTTTAATGAAGGTTGTTTATCTTGCAACTGTTAATTCTAGAGATGAAACTTCTCTGTGTAAACTGCGTTTAAAAAACCATTTTTTAATAAATAATTTAACAATATGCACGTATTTCCAGGTGAAATTACAAATAGAAGCAGTAATGCGCTCGTAGTAGGTACTCTAATCGACATACGAACTGAAGGGTCATTACTTGCAGTGACCTGAAACAAATTCGTGCCGGTGCTATTTTTAGCTCCTGTCGGCAATTAACAGGACATCAAGGGAGTAGTCATGGACTTCTCCAGACTATCGGTAAACGCATTACTGCTTCTATTTCTAATTTGAAATACGTACATATTGTAAAATTAGTTATTAGAAAACAGTCTTTTATGTGCAGTTTGACTCTGTTTTACACAGTGTTAAGAACATTCACTAATTATCGTCCTGCTCAATATTTATTTTGATATTGTACATAAATTATTCCGTTCCGAACTTTAAGCTGTAAATATTTATTTCTCTCGTCTTCAATAAAGGTTATTCGCCTTTGTAAAGTCAAGAAATAAAATGTCTGTTTCTTTCTCGCTCTCTTTACTGCGATTAAACAAAGTCCGAATACCGTAGAAATTAAATATACCTCTATTTTTCTCTATTTCAATATTTTTGTATTCCGAGGATTTTGTTATTGAACTTCATGCAGTAGACGCATAAATCTCGTCCCTTGACATTAAATGCAAATTAGATATATCTGCACGGTCATTCCAGTTCATGTCCGATGGAGTGAGTAACTTTCCCCGTCTTTACGTGTACCAATCAACGCAATAATGTCGTCGTTCGGGCGAATAACGTTATCGAGGAGAACCGACGTCACGCGTTGGTCGACGGTCCCCGCCGCTTCTCGCTCGAGAAGTGGGAAAAAAGAAACAAAAGTCTGGCTTGAGCTCTCGAAAAGAACTCTTGTGTTCAGTTCGTTTTATCTCTATATCTGGAGATTCTTCCCTTTTGAGAATAACAGAAGTCGCAAAATCCGCTAGTTTAGGATTGATTGACCGAACACAGTTCTTCGGCGTGAAAACGCGTCGCGTCTTCTAAGCATCAAGTATAAGTTTCCCCTGGTTTCAGAAAGAAATATCGCAGTTTTCGTTATTTATCTAATATCACAGTTTTGTGACTGGATAAGATAATCTTCAGAAGTTATTACCGCCACTATAATTACCGTGAAAACCTTCCGTACCGTTCCGTCAAGCATTTCGGAACGTATCTGTACTTGTTTCTCTGGGAATCCCCCAGCCGGCAGCTGTTCGAGCCAGTTTCATTGTACGTCGCTCCAGTGGGCAGCAGTGTCTACCCCCAACAGCTGTTATTAGTTTAAGTGAGTGTAAAAAGCCAATATAAAAGGTTTTGTGCTAGTGTTTACAACTAATTATGTGTTAATGTTATTATCATCGAACGTATTGGGATTTATTATTATTTGTAAGTTTATCTTATCTTATAACTATATTATTATTTCCGAAATTATCGAACATTTGTTTACGTTGTTGAGAAGAACCATTTATAGGTTTCGCAGTGAGCTGCGAGATTCTTATGCATCTTATAAAAAGTTGCTATTGTTTATTTAACTTAAAACTTAAGAAGTTATTTTGCTGTCATTTAAGTTGTGAAAATTTAATGGTTAGCTTTTAAAGTTTAATAAAACCGGTTGAACCCGTTATATACCATATTTAGCAACGGGCTAGCTGTTTGTCTGTCGTTTTGTTTACGTTTCCTAATTTATCATGTATTCATGTCAAACAAACGAATACTTGCAACATATTCGTTAGATTGTGATATCTTTAGAACGCATTATATTATTGTATAGAATATCTTGTACCGAGTAATACTCAATGTTAGCATATATGAAGATATAACAAAAGGGGGCTCTCTCATAATATTTTTAAATTATTGGGATATAGGTCACGGTATCATCGACCCTCCAGGTCGGTAACGTATATTTTCTGTACATATCATCGATTATTATTCTTCTTGTGTATGTTATATATATTTACCTGTATTCGTGTTTGTAACTGAAACTTGTTGTTTCCTGTTTATTTTGTGCCACTTTGGTTTTGCTGTTGCGAACTTGTATTTAAATGTTTGTGATCATTTCGTGTGTGAATATATGCTTGATTATAACTTTACTTGTTGTTTCTTTGCGTCAATACACGAAATAAAGTCTGTTACAGGAATCAGAAAAGCTTTGGAAAACATCGCGGAGCTCCGCCTGCACATTGGAGTACGACGAAATAAGTATTGTATTACCGATCAGCTGTCGCGAGTGGAACCCCATTTCTTTCTTCAGCACCGAAAGCCAGGTCAGCCAATCAGTCTTGGGGTTGGCTGGTCACTTATATAGGTCAAAGACTGGCGCCTTCTCCATTTAAAACCCTTTCCGTTATCAATATCTACCGAAGTCTCTTTTTACGACCCGGACCATTCTCCGAACCACCGGGCAAGCCGTTTCATAAGGCATATCTAAGTTATTGTATGCTACGTCACCTCTCGGGGTCACTAAAACCCGTTTTACACGTAACAATAGAAAAGTTTCATCTTTAGTTAATTCATAATTCAAACTAAATATCTAATTTCAGAGGTTCCCAAACAATTTTTGCCCTAAGATTGGGGTCGTTTTCATTCTTTAAGTAAGGAGTAGCCCCATATTTTTTATGCATGTACTGGTGCTTCAGAATCTGTGGTTTCATTTAGTGAAACCATCTCAAAAACACCCTGTATATAAATATACAACACAAAATCTCAGGATTACCTATTTTTTTTCATGCAAAATTCAGTAGTGTTCTTGTAGGGATTTACTCTGCTGAATCTAATCTGTCTTAATTTTGAAAAAATTGCAGACTTGGAATTTTCTTTTTTTCCAAAGCTAGTAATCTTTGACGCTCATTGACTCGCAAAGGTTTTCTAAGGCGAGTGATTTGAATTTAATAAACATAAAACGTACATAAAGAAGACAATCAGATTTAATAAATGTGTATTTCTTTCTGCTTACCGAAAGGCCATTACAGTTATACCATAGTATATAGATGGGTAAGTAGAACAACTCTTAAAAACGCGGGAAACTAGCTGGTGAAGGTTGGAGGGCAGTTCGGGTTTCTATAATAGATGTCAGGACGGTCGAACGCCGAGCCAGCGGCCGAGCGAGGTTGGATCAGTGCCGTACACGTGGAAGTGAACTTCTACTATACCACCTTTACATTTATTTTTAATAATTATGCGTTGTAAAAGTATTTGTGTGGTGAACGGGTGTAAAGCCAATAATGAAACTTTCAACGTGCATTTTTTTAAATTTCCCAGTGATAAACTGGTGATTAACTCTGAAAATGCTATTATAAAATAAATATTTTATATGTGAGGAATGGGCACGGTTTTGTAACATCTATGATGTATATAAAGATCAAATGGAAATATTAATGCAAAATACTTATTACAAGGTCTGTTCAGCACACTTTAAGAAGCATTGCATTAAAGGAAAAAATAAAAAAACTTTCTCCAAATGCCACACCTACTATAATGCAGCAAGAAGCTGCAGAAGAAGAATTAAGTAATTTGCCTTTAAGTATGATTAACTAATAAGTTTTTAATAATAGTATTATTAACTAATTATGTTGCAATTACATAAAGTAAAAATATTGTGCTTGCATTGACTCTGTTAATGTTTTCTTACAAATTTCATGTTTATTTAATAGATTTTTTTTATATGCATAAAGTAGGTAGTTTAGATTAAATTATAAAAAATATTTGTAATAAAATAAATTTTTTTATAAATTACTAAGTAATAAATATGAAAAAAAACAACCAATTTATTTACTGATTTATTTAAATGTTACCATTGAAGGATAGATTTTTGAGTACAAGAACAACAATGTATCTAAAATGTATTGTGATAAATTTGATTTCTTTGGATATTTGTGCATGATTTTCTTTAATTTAATACAATCCCATTACAAATTTGGTAAAATTAAATTTAATAACAGAAGATGCAATGGTAGCCTTTCTAGTAATTCATAAATAAATCTACACACGCCACTGACACTAGCGTAGTAACATCTGTTCGAAATATCGGTATTAGCCACCAGCCATTACTTCAAGGTCATTGGCCGGCGTTTGAAAAGAACAAAGGATTTTTGAAGAGTCGTTCTACTTACCCATCTATATACTGTGGTTATACCACCATTCTGGCAAGGTATGAAAACGTAAGTAAAAAGACCTTTGGTTATCTACGTTTAAGTTCGGGATTTTTAACTATAAATTTCTTTATTTTGAATGTTCTTACTGTCTTCCAAAGTTGTTCAAAAACAAATTTGTAAAATATTAAAAGTAAAGTTGGATTCTCTAGGTAACAGTTTGTCAAGTTATTTAATTTATATTGAAGGTATCAGAAAAGGCATATATAATTCCTGATTTTCTATGCATATTCAAATAAAATCTAATTATATTTAAAATCCATTTTTCATTGTTAGTCTAAAAATAGTAGTCACCTTTGTAAATTAAATTACAAGTTTCCCCAACATTATTCAATCACATACAATGTTCTAGCAATATTCTAATGGAATAGTAGTCAGCAGCTTTCGTACAATTATCATTAATGAATTACACAGCTGCTTAAGGGATTCTTGTAGAGAAATGTATTGGTTACCAGTTGCTACTCGTGATTTAATTAACTAACATTTTGAGCCATGTTAAATTGATTTGTCATGCAGCATTTTATTACTCGATTGTCTTTTGAAGCTAGTAGCTAGTTACTACTTATATTAATCGATTATTATTGAAGATCTAGTAATACACATCCTGTCTGGGAAATACGAATTATTTTTCAACTGAAACAAATATTTTTGCTACTACATTCTTATTAATTCAAATAGAATCGGTTTATTTTCTTCGTTTTCTTTCACCGTTTCGTTCTCAAAAGTCTAGCCTGCTATGTAGCTGTCAATATTGTGTAGCACTTTTCAATTTGAGAACATTAACACTAGTGAAATTCGTTTCAGTTTTGGTAGAATGATTACGTTTATTGCGAGAACGTTAATTTCTTTGTCGAAATATACAATTTTACTGCATTGCACTTGTAAAAACGTTTTGCACAGGCCCGCTTAATGCTATTTTCTACTCTAGTAATTTTAGTGTTCCGTTTAACGTTTTCGTGTTCCTTGCGGTTATGTAGCTGTGTAGATTACATAAATGGAAATACCTAGAAGCTAGAATTATAATTAAATAAAATGTAAAGGTATCTTCTATCGCGTTCCTCTATTTAGCATGTTAAAAGGGAGTGTAATTTACAGTTAGTAGCTATAAAATAGTAATTACAGATAAAGTACAGAAGTTATATAACCTAACAGATCAAATAAAAGTTGAGGCAGTCTCAGAATAACAGTGGATGAATGCCGTCTATTTTAAAAAAATAATTTAGCACTTGTTTCAATTACACATTCAACTTTTAGTATCGACATTGCTAAATCTTCCAAATTGTAAATTAGACCCTTATACTATTTACATTTGAGAATCAAGGTTTGCTCATTTCACGCCTTTTTCTCTGTTCTCCGTCATTCGTTCTTCCCAGATAAATCCCCTTATTTTTGAACACTTCGAATCAATGACGTCATCCATCGTATTTGTGACCTCCTTTTTGTTTTATTTCATACCCGTATTTTATTTGTTTTATACGTCATTTTGATTGCGTTGTTTTGTTGTTTGTTTCTCATTTGACTAAACAGAAATATTCAGAATTTATTGTGTTCTTTATAAATTAATGTTAACGTATAGAAAATTAAAAACCTGGATAATTAATTTGTTTTAAATAAATAACGAGAATCTGCTTTGAGTTTGAACCAGATAACTTATTAATGAGCTTTACTAAGAACAGTTACAGTGTTAAAACCATAAATGACCATTAGGTCTGTCTGAAAGACTCAAACTAATTCAGGATTTGATGTGATAGATATTAATCAAGTGCTAACATTTATGATTAGAAAAAGTTTTAGCTTTACATCAGAGAAAATAAAAACAAAAAATAAATCAAACCTGCCATTGAAAAGTTTTTCAGTAATCAGAATTAAATCTTCTACAGAATTTCTTAATAAAATGTGAGTAGTGCTCCCTAAACCGACATTCCATACAATCTGTACACGAATACAGGACAATCG
>VTPC01005473.1:0-38569 GCA_011009095.1 Ignelater luminosus | reverse complement strand
CGATGCTCCCATCTCTGTAACCCGTCCAAATAGTACTCGGCATTTTTCTCTGCAAAATAATTGTTCACGAAGGTGATTGCCTCTTCATTTGACGAAAATCTTTGTCCTCCGAGCGCAATTTTTAGATGAGGGAACAAAAAGAAGTCGCTTGGGGCTAGATCTGGTGAGTAAGGCGGATGGTCAAGCAGTTCAAACCGTAATTCGTGGATTTTCGCCATGGCAACCGCTGAGGTGTGAGACGGTGCGTTGTCTTGGTGAAACAGGATTTTCTTTTTCTGCAAATGTGGCCGTTTTTTCGCAAGTTCTGCCTTCAGCTTGTCAAGTAATGATGCATAGTATGCTCCTGTAATGGTTTTTCCTTTTTGAAGATAATCGATTAAAATTACTCCATGACTATCCCAAAAAAATAGTCGCCATCACTTTCCCAGCCGAAAAAACAGTTTTTGCTTTTTTTGGAGCCGGTTCCCCCTTTGCAGTCCACTGTTTGGACTGTATTTTTGTTTCGGGCGTATAATGGTGTATCCAAGTTTCATCTACAGTAATTAATCGGCGCCAAAACTCGGATTTATTTCGCCTAAACTGCGCCAAAAGAGCGTTGGAAATATTCATTCGAACACGTTTTTGGTCTAACGTGAGCAAACGCGGCACCCAACGCGCGGACAGCTTTCTCATGCCTAAATGTTGATTTAATATGTGACAAACACGTTCTTTTGACATGTTCATAACCTCTGCTATCTCTCTCACTTTAATTCGGCGGTCGTCTAGCACCATTTGGTGAACTTTGGCGATGTTTTCGTCGGTAGTTGCAGTTTTTGGACGTCCCGAACGTTCATCGTCTCCCAAGCTCTTACGGCCACGTTTAAATTCAGCAGCCCAAAATTTCACTGTGGTAAATGATGGTGCAGAGTCCCCATACACAGAATCCAACTCATCTTTTATTTGCGAAGGCGTATTGCCTTTCAAAAACAAATATTTAATGACAGCTCGATACTCGATTTTGTCCATTTTCACAAAAAAACTCACATCAACTCACTCAAACGACTGTTACATAAAAACTGCGCGTCCAAAATGGCTGAAACTTTGGTGAGTAACTGTCAACAGATGAACAACGAAATTCAGTAGCTTTTATTTACGAGTGCTGCCATCTTCACGTTGAGGTCGGAAACTTTTCAGACCACCCTCGTATGTACAATCGTATGTAGTTGACCAGATTTTTTATTATTATATTATTATTTCCTAATTAAAAGCAAACATAAATTATCTTCTTAATACAAATAGAACTCGTAGTGTATTTAAGTAATTTCTATCATCAGCACACGTTATTTTCGATTGCCGGGATTCCTTTTTTTTATAAATACGGATTCCGGCTACCGAGACCCTATTATGAAAAAAAGAGAGAAATAGCTTTATGCAATTCTTAAATGTAAAACAAGCATCACCAATGGTTGCCATAGAAATTAATCGATGCTTGTTTTAATAGACAATTTAATTAGATGGTTTGTAATACAACATTATGTAAATATTTCATACATTACGTGCAAATAACAAAAATGTTTTGAGTTTATCATTTATTAATAGTTAGGTTAAAACATAGAACAATCTAAAAGATAACCGTTTACTTATAGTTTTCTTTTTTTATTGTAATCTTACATAGATTTTAATGAAGCATTTGTAAAAATATTAACTGGTTTAAGAAGATATTGATAACATTTAAGTGCTCTTTGGAAAGCCCACAAATGGACATACATAAATACAACATACTAATATGTATGTTTACAAATGATCGAATTAAAACAAATAACGGTAATAAAAATCGTCCATCCAATTAATCAGTCTTTTTTATATTAAAATTTTCAATAAAAATAAAAACAAGTTTATTAGATTATTATTCAGGTTTCTATGTATAACGAAATGATCTGCATAACATTCAGCTCGTCAGCTCGAGTTTGATTTATTAATTTCATCAAATCCATCATCACGAATTATTTAAAAACGACCACACCCAATTTATCTGCTATTTAATCATTGATGCGCTTTCTCCAATCTAACGAACCACTAATTAATTATAAAAATTGGAGCACAAGTTTATTAAAAGGACACTGTGTGTAGTCATTTTTATCGTTGGACAGTTTTAACATTTTTATATCAGCTGTATATGATCATTTATAAAAATAGTAAATTAAAATGTCACGGTATGCATTGTCTTGAATTGAGTTTATGGTTCCCAATCGAATCAACACAATGATATATAAAACATTTTTTTGTTCAATTGTTGACAGTGTTTGTGATACTAATATACTCCATTTCAATGTAATCGTGGAGTAAATAATTTATAAATTCACAAGAATGAATCATTTCTACCTACATAATAACTTCTTATTAAATTTGAATTCGTTCATTTCTTTTTTTATGCATGTAACTAAGAATTACAGATTCGTTTTCGATAAAACCTTCACGGATTACCAGGGTTCAGAATTCTGAGCGTCATATCAGGGTCGAAGTAAATAGTAACAGATTTAATATTCGGTTTTATGTATTTTTATTTTATTCTTTCTTGTAAATAAATCTTTTATTACACACTAATTTCTAAAATGTGTACTCACCTTTAACATTAATAGGATTTTTCCTACTTATCTTAATTTCTTAATTCGATATTTCTGCATAAAACTATAAAAACTGACAATTATGTTGTCAGATAATTACCAAGAATGTAGAAGACAAACTAGAAATAAAATACTTTGTCCAAACTGTAGCATCAAACACAAACAAAAGAGAAAAAGAAAACCAGATTTTGAGAACTCAATAATGCGATATTGATTCACAAACATTTCACTTTCAATTTCCAGAATTATTTTTTTTTCGCTTAACCAAAAAGAAATTACTTACTTACTTTCAGCCTTAAACTATCAACTAGACGCTCAGAGCGTCTTTGCGGTCTGAAGTGGTAGGACACCTAGATACAAACCAGAGAGTCTTGGTTGGAATTCAGCAGAACGAGAGTTTTACAGATTAAGAAAAATGAAAAGAGCCGAGATAACTGTAAAATTCAAAATTTGCTATATTCGAGTAAATACCACATGAGTAGGTACCATATCATTCATTGACTTTGAAATCAGCATTATCAACAAAGCAAGTTCAATCAAAACCCACTTCAATTCAGTTTTTTATCATATGGTGCAGATTACTTTCGGAGATTCTAAGTTTTCTACAAAACTACGAATATACCAGACAGCTTTTGAACCAGGAGAGAAATAAATTAACTTTCCGATGCTACTTGTATAGCTTGCCAAAAATACACAAAGAGAACATGTCAATAAAATGAATATGAACCAAAGACACTTTTTTGTCACAAATTGGCTAGTTTTCTGTTAAACATAATAACAACACTGGTAAGAACAATATCGTTAGAGGTAAGAATACCGAACACTTTTCAGTTTCGCGTAGTACCCACTAGTGTTGTAGTTCCTTCATGTGTCCAGTTCCTTTCACCTTCCAAGAGTTCTCTCCCCTCGTCTACTTTAGTATGTATGTCTCCTTCTGCAGATCTCCCATTCCCATCCTACGTTTGGCTGCTACCGGACTTTACCTCTATAGCGTGAGCGTGTGGAAGTAAAGATAGGTCATGTAAGAACTAAACTGGCATTACCGAACATCAAATCCCTGAACTGTACGTTTACCGACATCATGCTACATCGTCGATACTAACCTGTGAACATTCTGCTAACTAGTGCACAAGCCACTAGATGCTGCTCACTACCTCAGTCAGCCTAGACGCTATTGCTTCACAGCATACAACCACCACCGACACTATCCGCTTAAAACCCCCTGTTATAGCTATTTCACTAATCACAGACGATCTCCATCCATACATCCAGTTTATCCGGCTGTAGTGAAGCGAAGCTCCTATAACGCCTATGGTGTTCCCTCGAGGAAGCGTAAAACAACTTTAAACGACGACAGACGACAAACTAGAAATTTTAAGCATTAAATAAGAATGACATGTTAAAACAGTCATTGTTCATAAACATTCTTATGGACAAAACTTTTATTATGATCAAAAGAAGATTAGAAAATGATCTCACTCTGAAAAACCAACAAATCTGAAGCAGGAAGTGACATTTCAGGGTGAGACAATCAAAAACTCTTGTCGGGAATCTCGATAACTTCAGAAATTTCAATGGTCACGCTTCTTCGACAGAATTCACAACAAAACTAGAATGAAATTGACAATTAACCTTCCTCGAGGTTATAATTTGCAGTTCTGTATCTTGCAGGAGTGGGTATCTATGTATACATGACAACTCCAACTACTATATAATAACAAGAGTCGCAAGAATGGATTTTCCATTTTCATCAGCGATTACAATAATTTTCTATGTTCAAAGTGAGTTGTTTTCTTTAAATTGTTAAAACTTTGAGGAAAATGTGAGACCGCTTGCTAATACATATTTAGTTCATAGTTTTGAATTTGAGTAAACTGCTTTCATTTCATTGCAATCTCTATCACTAACTTAACGTTCGCAATCAACAATAACTTCTGATTAGAAACATGGATGATTATTCTTTTAGGTCTAACTCGCTCAAATGCCAATATTTCGCAAACTTCCTCGTATATCACGGCTTGGTAAAATTGTATATTAAAAAAGTTGTAAAGAAAAAAAGTAAAAACAGAGACAAAGCAGCTGAACAACAAATCGGACATACAGCTGTTCATTCGTACATCTTCCAACAATCCTAAAAGGTTGAGATCGGATTTATCAAATCCTTGGAGAAATGATCACCAAAAGTAAATCCCAACAACAAAGATTAAGTGTTACAAAACACGTACCATACAGGTCTGGGCAAGGGTGGTGCACTTACGTCAAATAAATTCAGGACAAGAACTCAAAAACTGTTGGTTATGGTACCAAATGCTCTTCTAGCTAATCTTGTTTTCCTTTGTACGGAGTGTTGCATGTATGCTTGACACAACACAACTTTTCTATTTTGAAATTTGAACATCATGCTAGCGATATTTTCACATATTTGGATTTCTTCTGGGATTTTCTGTTTATGAAAGTAGGGTTTTCCATGCTATCGTCAGCGTTTGTTTTCAAAGAGCATAGAAACCTTTTATTTCGTCGATTTTGTAAATATGAGAATGTGAATTTTGCACATTGGCTATCAACAACTTCAAACGGAATATCTTGTTTTTTTTTTAATGAAACACCTGTGGTTTTTCTGCTGGAAAGGTCTTAACGTAGCTATCATCTTACATTGCTTTTTGCATAAATAATGTCGCAAATTATTTCTTTAATGAAGCAGTTAACTAAATATAAGAAATCTAATTTCATATTAATTATCCAAAGTCGTTTTATGGGCTCTTAGGAAACAAATTTTATGTAACTAATGCTAAATCAGATTTCGTGTATTTGATCAATTCATTCATTAACAGAATGTACTACGACATTATTTATGCAAAAAGCTGTACATAAAGATTCGGATTGAAGGTACTTCGATGTAGCGTAGTACTCAGAAAAGGATTTCACATCTTGTCTAAAAGCTGATGAATGTAGGTTTTAGTTTTCATTAGAGGTATGAAATGGGTTCTATTGTGTTGCAGCAAAATCGCAACGTTTCAGAAATGGACTCAGTCTTAAAGAGAATGGTTTACATAATTGCAATTTTTGCAATTTGTAGGGCAGGTAGTTGAATTGCAATTTTTGCAGGTAGTTGAATTGCAAATTGCAAAAATTGCAATTCAACTACCTGCCCTACCATCTTGTTATGAAGCCTGCAAACTACCTTTGTCTCCGGAATCAATAAGGAAGTACTGTTGGACAGTATATTTCAAAGATCTTGGAAGTATAAAATCAATAGTTATGGACACTGAAAGATTTAAATTGTTTACTAGATAGTTTAGATTAGGAGAGTTCCTCTAGCTAGTTGTACTCAGGGCTACATTATCTTTAAACAAGATTCTAACTGAACTTTGTTAATTTCTGCGCTTTGTAGCACTCGGAAATCTGACATGTAGTGCGTAGGTATAATATCTAAAATACGGAGTGAGTAAAAGACTTTTCTAGGCTAGGGCCTGAAACAGGGCAAAACTATTTTCGTTGCCCTAAATTGTAGTAGATCCAAATCATACTCCATCGGCTCTCAAGGATTTTTATTAATACACAGATGCATTGATAAAATATAAATACTTCATTTGAAGAATTCAAAAAGCAACATGCATTAAAATAGAAAAGATAACAACAGAAAGAAAATATTAAAACTAAAAACAATTGATGTTCTATAAATATGGGTTCCCATTAAAAGGGTATGTTTGTTCAAATAGACTCTATTCTGGATATGAGCCTTTGAATATCCTTACCCTTCTTTTCAAGACTTCCAGAACCTTTAGTTTCACCACATCCGCTTCCGTTTCATATTGCGGCACTCTCTCACGTGATCCCATGACGAAATAACCATCAGAAAAATATTTGATTCGTTATAGAGTCGAACATTAAACATGGGAGAGACTGTTTTACCATTTCATGGCAGACCAAGACGAAGAATATCCTATATAAATTCTGAACGGAATAGAATAGAGTCGGTCGATCTTCAAAAGGTTTTACATAGGTCAAAGAAACCTATTTGTGTAAAGGGGCAAATGAACAATCATCCTGCTTGCCTATAAATTATTATTTTAAAGGTCAATAGGATCTATGGTTCGATAACTGTGACTTTCCGCCTTGGTACTTACAATTAGTTGAAAGTCACAATACTTTGAGTTAATTTGTTAGTAATTTTGTGATTTTGAAAAATCATCAGATATGTTTTGGATTTGTCTTCTTGTGAAGTTCTTTTTTTGGACAGAGTTCCGAATTCTTGCAAGGCAGATCTTGTAGAGCTTTAGGTTCTTTTGGGTTTCCGCTTCTCGCATAACAAAATAATAATAAACTTTAAAAATATCATTTTAGCCACACGTGCAAGAAAATCTGCAGAACGTCATATTTATGATTTTCTAAATGGTATTTTTCTTGGAAGTTTTACAACCATATGTATTAAAAGGTCCTCTAAAAAGCATTGTCTTCTTGAACGCTCGTTATTTTCGTTTAATATATCAGAAAGTTATATTAAACATTTTTGTTGGTTTCAAATCTTGGCTGCCCCAAAAACGTAGCTGCCACAAAAACCTGGCTGCCCTTGGGCGCCTGTCCACTCACCCTATCAGTTATGCCGGTCCTGGCCTGAATGTTACAATGGTACATTACCATTATGAGTTGAAAAATAAGAAGAATTCTTAAAAAAAAGAAGTTAAACTCGTTAAAATCGCAAACCGAAAATTTTGCTTGGGATTATTTTGAAAACAAATAGAAGCCACGCAAATTTCTTTTTAGACTATTAATGAGCATCAATCCCAATTAGTCGACCTTGTGGTATTTTTTATTATTATCTAAATAACACCGTGATAATATATTTAATTATAATAGCACAGAAGTCGAAACACAAATATCTCCTTGCCATTACAAAATGATGCCCTGATAATATTTTCAAGTGATACATTCTTATTATAGTAAGACCAGGAGAAACATCTTTAAAGCAAGTAACGACATTTGAATATCGAAAATCCACCAAAAAAAAAATCGATGATTACGATCAAGCAGCAACACATTCAAGAACTTATTGGCAATATTTTTTGGCATGGTAATGAAAAGATTCACAAAATATATAAATCTGTCATGAAGCAAGTAACAATTTGTGCGTGCTAATGGAATGTAGTAGACTTCTGGGAAAATTACATAATATAACGAACTATTATTTTTCAAATGTGAAAAGCAAAGGACGTTCACCTCTTCGATGTTATGAAAACAAGCCTATGTTTTTTTACTTGGTAAATCTTATCAACAAAACAAACCTAAAACGAGAACAGAACAGAGAGGTGTTGATATACCTTAATACACTGCCTAACAAAACAATATTGTGTTGTAACAAATAAATGATAATACCTAGTAAGACTAAAACGTTTTCTAGGTTTTATAAAACAAACGTTTCTAATGACAACGAGAATGCAATCAAAAAGCGTTCGAGTTACAAAAACCATTTAAGTCTCATCACAATCAGATAAGAATGAAAATGTGAAAACAAGCGTTCCTAGAAACGAGGATACTGGCCGGCAAACTGAGCTGGGTTCTCGAAATGCAGGATCGTTGCAAGGCCTTTATTGATCCCAATTCAGAGAATTTATACGGAGGCTGGTGAAGTCCCAAATCGAATTATATCACGCAGATTTTTGAAGAATTAAAAGCAAAGAGCGCACCGTTCTCGTACATTAAACAGCATAACTTAATTAGGAGATTTTCCCTAACTAGGAAATTCAGAAAAAAAAGTTAATTTAATTTCAGACCGACTGGAATATCCAGAAAAACGTTTTTGCAACCTGCGCAATTCGAGTTTTGCAATTATTCACTGGTGAACAGAAGAATACCAAACGCATTGTTCTCGTTGCATTTTCTTTTTTATTGTTTTATTATTTGCAGACTTGCTCTACCTGTTTTGCTCGTTAAAAACTTTAACTAGAAGGTAAATATAATTTTAAAACGTACGCAGCAGACGTTTAAAGGTGAACGCAGGGTTGCTTTTTTTCAATGTTTCAATCTTTAATATTTTATTTCCCACTGATGTCTGAAAAGCAAAAATTATTCTTAATGCCAAGAAAAAGGTCTGCAAAAAATTCCAGATAACTAAATAAATACATTAAAGGATCTTCAGTTTGTCATAATCATAATACGATGTTAGTTTCATTTTATTTTTCATTAAACAAAAAAATTCTCTAAATTTTAATTTTTACTGTGCCTACAGAAAAATATAAAATAATTGGAAAATGTAGGAATATTTTATTAAATTATTTTCATTTTATCTAGAAAAGTTGTTTTTTGTGCTTACAGGCATGGATTTAATAAATTAAAGGTATCGAAAAAAGCATATACGTAGCAAGGAAAAGTAAACAAATAAATAATTAAAAATGGATCCTTTAAAAAAACCTAACTAAAACAGGAGAATTTGGGCAGCTTTGGAGGATTAAATGTCTAGAATAAAATTAGTTAAAGGCATCAGATCATAACACTTTATTGGTTTTGTATTCAGTTTCCAAGTTACTAAAAATCAACTTGTTTGTTCGTTCTATTATTTATTTCTTTGTTGGTTCATTTTCTGTCCTTTAGTCATTAGTTATTCAAAAGCATTACAAGGTCCAAAAGGCATGAATAGATTGCCGACGCCCACTGTTGATAAAAAATGCAATCTTCTGTTTATCTTTTTGCTAAATCTTCACTTGCTAATGAAGCCCTCTAAATGTTCGAAAGCATTTCAAGCTAGAAGTCTCCAAAGTGTCATTGATGTGATGAAAAAGATAACAGTTTTCTATATTAAGAAATAGAAGGTCTCTCTGAAATGAACAAAACATCTATGGAGCGGATTAGGGATATTCGATATACATAGATGCATCGAATTCACTCGATGTTTATAGTACGATGCATCGAATCGATCCGATGCTTTCAAAAGCTGTTGATTTACTCGATGTATCGATCTATTTTTGTAAAACATCGAATCAATGGTTACCAGCTAATGATTATATCTACTTATTATTGTTTCAGTTGATTTTGAACAATTTTGAAGTTATAAAATTAAACCTTTATTTTTGTTCGTTGGTGGCGCTTAGGAAGTATCTAAAGATTGAGCGAGAGAGAAAGAAAAATGTTCGTTCGTTTGTTTTGTCTCTGGCTGGTCTGTTGATCTGTTCATCTGTTGTGGTGTCAGTGATCTTTGAATAAAAACGTTAAATCAGATTTGTTTTTACTAAACTAATATCGTGAATGTGCACACTTTACAAAACTAAGTAGGATTGGATTTGGATATAATATACTCATTAGAGTAAAATGTCATCGTCTTCTTACAAGTTCTATTGAACAGGTAAGTAAAATAATAAAGTAAGGTTAGGATAACTCATTTATTTATTCGTGAACAAGAGTAACAGTTGACAATTCATAATTTACTGAATGACAAAATAAATAGAAGATACTTTGTTATCTGTAAGATACTTCCCAACACAAATGATTTAAATTATAGGTCAACTTATTGTTATAAAATATTTTGAGTAGTTTTCGTAATTTGATTTTTTATAAATACATTGTTTTAATTTTCTAAAATTAAAATAATGACTTTTAAATTTATTTCTATATGTCATTCGATTCATTTCGAAAATAATCCCATATAATTATTTAAAATGCCGCCTTCATATCGCGATTAAAAAGCGACACTGCAACAAACCTTTTTTTTGTTTGTTTACATAAATTCTTTTGCTTCACTGAATATAGTATAGATAGTGAGGATTAGAGATATGATATTATCGATTGATGAATTTATCGACTTCAGTTATTTTAATGAATTAACTGTTTTTTTTTTCAGGCTGATTACACAAAACGATGGCATTTTCCGAGAAGAGTTGCGTGTGGAAGTTCTACGATAAAATTGAAGCAGCCAGTAACTCTGCAAAATGTAAACTTTGTCAAAAATCAATTAAATCTTGTGGCAATACAACCAACTTAATAGGTCATATAAAAAATGTACATAAGGCTGCTTTTCGAGAGTTAAATAATGAAAGTTCGAAAAATTCCAATATCGAGAGCAATACGATAAATAAAAATACGCAATCAGTCACTACAGTTGCTGATGTGCAACCATCAACGAGCTCTGCTGATGTAATGGAATTAACTGAAGAAGCTGATGCTGATAAAATATCTGATTCTTTTAAAGACGAAGGAAATGTTCCTGTTCCTCCGGCGCCAAAACGTCAAAAGTCCATCATGTCAAGTTTTGAAGAAATTTACGCTTTTTCGGCGAGTGGTAATAAAGCTTTAAAAATAAATAGTGCCTTAATTTATATGATATGTAAAGATAATCAACCATTCACAATTGTCGAAAATGAAGGCTTTCGCAATTTGATTAAAGTTATTGCACCACATTATAAACTTCCCAGTAAGACGACGTCGATGCGATGGGTTGATGATAAATACGCAGGACTATCAACAGTCTTCAAAGAAAAATTGTCAAATATAGAAAATCTTACTCTCACTACTGACATGTGGTCAGAAACAATGAGTATGAGAAGTTTTTTAGGAATAACAGCACACTTCGGTGTTGGTAATGAACTGTTATCAATTACTCTTGGAGTGTACCAGTCAAATGAACGTCATACTTCAGAACACATCGCTGAAATGCTGCTAAAAACTTGTACTGAATGGGGAATTGACAGAGATAAAATTTCGTCTGTAGTGACGGACAATGCAGCCAACATGGTAAAGGCCATCGATTTGGCTTTTGGAAAAAAAACATATACCATGTATCGCCCACACTTTGAATTTAGTGGCACAAAATTCTATGCAACAGTGTACAGAGCTGCGAAGCTTGATAACGAAAGTAAGATATTGTGACATGGTTCAAACAGAGCAACATAGCCAGTAACGAATTACGTAAAGCAACCCAGAAGGAAACTAAATTGATTCAAGAGGTCCCGACCAGGTGGAATAGTACATATCATATGATCGAAAGATTTTTGGAACTTCGCACTATCGTTAATGACATAATCATTCGTTCCAAAAACGCACCACCGATGCTTACTGCGTCAGAACTGTCTATTCTTTCTTCGGTCTTACAAGTTTTGCGACCGATCGAAGCTAACTAAAGAAGTGTCAGCTGATAAGTATTGCACTAGCAGTAAGGTAATACCACTGATCCATTGCCCGCTTTTGAAAATTAAACCTCTTAAGCTCGAAGAATCTCTTGCCAAAGAATTGCAGTCAGTGATACTTAAAGAGATTGACAAGAGAATGGGTGTTATAGAGAGAGTGACTTGCCTTGATATAGCTACGATATTGGATCCGAGGTTTAAAAAAATGCATTTTACGGACCCAATTGCTTGCTCTTCGGCTGTGGCAAAAGTCAAAGAATTTATGAAAGCTACAATATAAAATGAGGTTGTGGAATCTGATTCTTCAGATCATTCTGACAAACCAGAAGACAATTTTTCTTTGTGAGATGATCACCACAAATTAGTCCACAAGAGTTGGAAAATGGCGAAGTCTGACGATGCTATTTCTGACGAGCTGTCTATTTACTTGCGTAGTCCTGTAAGAAGACTAAATGAAAATCTATTAGAAATTTGGAATGATATGAAAATTCATCTTCCTAAACTTCATACAATTGCATATAAATACTTGACTATGGTGGGAACTTCAGTATCATCTGAACGATTATTTTCGAAAGCAGCACAAATTGTAAATCAGCAACGAAACAGACTGAAAGGTAAACGTTTAAATAAGCTTTTGTTTTTGCAAAGTCTTCCAAAAGAACACTGGGTATAGAACTTTAATACCGGAATTTCTATATTATGATTGTGGATGATTTTTATTTTATTTTTTATACTTTGAAAATAAACAACTTTTATCGTTGTTTTTGTGGCTTTCAAGGTTTCCCGACGTTTTCACACCTTTGCAGGAGCCATGGTAAAAGTTGTTTAATTTAAATGAACAGTACGCACGCATATCTAAGATCCATATATTATTTGTAGGTACTTTTTGTAATTTTGCCTTTTTTCTTAATAAATAACAACTGAATCAGAGAAGGTTCCGCATGTAATGTCGTTTTTTTTTCTTAGTTCTTTGAACATCCTTTAACACACAAACGTGCGGACAACGATAGTGCTGTTGTAGGAGTAATAGGTAATCAAAAATTGTGGTTTGTATGGAGTGTCAGGAGCTGAATACAGCTTTGTGATGCAATGTTTAAAAAAGTACTCGATTTTGAGAAAACATCGATGTTTCTAACCGATGCATCGGAAAATATCGATGCATAGCCACGATGTATTGCATCGAAAAAAACATCGATGTATTTTCTAATTGGACACCCCTAGAGCAGATTGTTAAATCAAAACCAATAAAAGCCTACCTACTTCTATAACACGCACTGCTTTGTAGATACAGGGTGTCAAACTCGAACAGCCCTGGTGGAAATAATGCATAAACAGCAAAGTTCTACACGGAAATGAATGGAGTTTCCTCTGTATATTGCGCATCGTTGTCACAATATTGAAACAAAACAAAATAATACAGAAACCAAGTTTTGACATTCTCGATTTTATTTTATTCAAAAACGGCGCATCCTACAAAAAAATGCAAGAAGTATATTTTCTACTAAACAATGTAGATTTCAGAAACAACAAAATTATTAACCCTTCAGTGATGTATAACTTTATTTCTTTCGGAAATTTGTTTTCTCTACCTCTATCTGCATCCCTCAAGGCAATAATCAAAAAAGGGATTTGTAAAACAGTAGATGTCTTCTAGAAACGAATACAAGAATTCCATTTTAACATCGCACATTCTTTTCGGGATATAAACAAAAATAAGAAATTCTCAATAACACTTCGATGTCTGTAGCTTTTTGAGTTCGTAGCTTCCCACCCGATAGCGGCATTGATGGGCGATTTCATTGTTCATCACGTCTTTCGCGAGAACAATCTTATCCGGGTGGAACAACTAGCGACGACCAACAGGCAACACTTCCAGTTCCGAAAAGAACTCTTTCAGCAGGTTTTCGTGATTATTTCGCAACAAACCTCACTATCACCGTTTTCAAATGCAGATCTTAAAAACCGTCGCCGTTATCATGATTTCAAAGCCCCCGTCGATCTTCATACAGGTCTACAGAGCTTCTTGATAGTTATTATCGGCAAAGTCTTCAACAGACTTACTAAATTCCTGTTGGACAAAAACAAAATTCGAGACCATCACTCCGGACGATGCGCTATAGCTACCTTCTTTAATGTGCTGATGATAAGACTTGACACAAAACGTTACTTCGAAAAACTTATAAACACTAGCGTTCCTTTCCTTTTCGTTGCACAGGCAACACTGTGTCAAAATAGAAAAGGCCTCAAGTCGACATTCCGGACAGTTCCCTCTTCATTTTCCTTCGGTATAGCCAAGGCATTCCACCATTCAAACTGTCTAATATGTCAACGACACCGCGATCAGGATTTCTTTTCCTTGTACTATCGCGATAGGGAATAAAACCCAAACAAATCCTTTTTCAGCACAAAGATCTCTCGCCATCTGATCAAATTTTGACTTCTGAATTCAGGTGAAGAAAAAGCTGTCTATAGGATTCCTGGTCTAGACCACTTCTATGCTTAGATGAAAGTATGAAACAAGTCCAATGCATATTTGTAATTGCACAATCACAATAAATTGAAAAACACCTATACAGTCACTGATATCCGGTCCGTAACAAACATGCAAGATCGCACTTATTTATGCAGTACCAGACTCTCAATCCCAATAAACTTCTTGAAATTCGAAAGTTCACGATTATAGTATGCTATACGCTCGATATAGGCATTAGACGTCTGGGACACTTCCACTAGATGAACGTTTCGAATTTCTAAAGGGAGACTGCGTGAAAATGGCGATTGAGCAAAACATAATGCATGCTTTAGAAATAATAATAATCATAACTGTCTTTTTCCAAAAGCCAGAAAATCTACCTTCCGATTTCGAAGGCTTCTTAGAATCTAACTCTCTAGTACATGATTAGATCTTCTACTCTTCTGACGAATCTTCTAGCTCAAACATCTCCACTTCTCTAAAACCAACAAAGTCATACTTTCCACTACCAAAAGATGAAAAACAGTTGTTCCTTCTTCTATTACCGCTCTCGCCGACTTGATGCAGTCAAACAAGATTCTGAAGAAAACTTCATCAACATGATGGCTATAAGAACAGCAGCCAAAAACGGTGGCACAATCATGCCAACGACATGAAACTTACCGCCTTTATTTCTTGAGACTATGCCACATCCACAAACTCCAGTTCCAAAATGACATTACATGACTCGTACTTTTCCAAACCATTATCATTACCATTACCGTCTGGATTTTTTGTTGTAGTTAACTCAAGTGTGTTTATCCCGAAAGTACAATCCAATACAATGCGGAAAATTACTTTGAAGGATCTTAGCATACTTAGTGTGGTCTTGCTTTCAGTAACTATAGACTTGCAGAATGTACGACTTGAAATATCGCTGTGTGTAGCCCACCAATTAGACGACAGAAAAACAAAAAGAGTACGTCATTGTTGACTCGAGGTACCTATAACTTATAATGTGGAGGAGTTTATACTGTTCCAACACTAAATATTTTAAAATGAAGAAGAAATATCGTATATAGGTTGACTATCTGAACTGTAAATAAGAGCTAGAAATAATTCAAGAAGAGCCAGATTCAGTAAATACGTAATGTCGCTCATGAAAACTCTATTAAAACAAAGTAGAGAGTTTATAATACAACTAACTAGAAATAATTACGATAAATTAGTGATTACATTGTGTTCCTACATAAAATACAAACAGGAAGTTTTTGCATGATTCCTAGGTATGGTACTGGATTTGAGATAATCATGAATACAAAGCTCAAACGCCTATAGCACTGTTTATCTAAGAAAAGCTTTCATTCTTATTATACAGTAACATTAGAAAATTATCGTATTTTCACAAATAGTTGGGAATCCAAAAAAGAAATGTGTTGCACGATATTTGGTAAGCTTTATTCATAGAATTTGTCTAACAAAGGCTACTTACTAACGCACTGAATAAGTAAAGTATAAACAAAGATTACTAAAAAAAATAAAAATAATTTAACAATGCTAATGACGAATGTTTCATTATTATTTTATAAATTACAAGCTATGGTACTACATAAGTATTTGATAATTTCTTATGACTAATTTGAATTGAGCAACATTCACGTAGGTATTGGAGGAAACTAATAAAGCAAGTAACGTGTTTACCACTGCAAGATCAACAGGTAGTTTACAACAGTTTTAAGCTAACAAATTATTAAAGCTTGTTGACCTGATTTAGTGTTGCCTTGCAAGTGTCAATGGATCTAACAGAAAGTAATTACATTATGGATGCAAAACTGTTAGTAAATGTATTTCTTTCGTGCAGGTTGGACCATGTAAATCATAAATCAAATTTACATAAGTAATCATGGAACATGGTAATAGATTTTTTCATTTTCCCAACAGTAGACTCATCATTTGGGCAGAGGAGCTACTATTTCTAATTCTGATAATCGCGTAAGAAATTCAAACATATTTTGTCTGGAGTTTCAAGAGACTTCCGTATATTTAAATTTGCTAGGTAACGGCTGGAGAATTTTTATTAAGAGAGGGTAACAGAAAAAGAAAATAACATAAATAGTAAAGCTCTCCATTTATGTGTTGTTACCTGTGTCTTTAAAATTCTTATTAACTCAGTTTTCCAAATATGATATAGCGAAGAACAATGATTAATTTCACCATTAATATTTCTTGAAAACTTTACTAAGTCAAACAAATTGTATAACTAAACAAAGTGCTTTGCATGTGAAAAAAAAGCTTCAAATGAAAAATAATCTGGTAAATTATAAATTGACGTCTTTCGTAAAGTAATTCGCATAAATATTATATTATTATATTTTTCTATTATTATATTTCCAGACATTTTTACAAAACGGTTTTCTCATTTTTGGAGAGGGAATATGCTGCTTCATGTTTTCACAACATTTAAAAAACACCCTGTATATTAAGCAATATACAATTGAAAAGCAACCAACCGTTTGTTGACGCCTATTGTTTACATCCCCTATCAGTGAGTACAAGTATTCTCACAGAACTTTTATCTGAAGAATGAAATAAAATTCAAACAATTCCGACGTTTGTCATTCTGCATGAGCTACATATACGATATAATAAACTTTAGAATTATTTACATTTTCATTAAATTATAACTTTTTTTTTCTGTTAAACGTTTTAATGTGTAATATAAAAACTTTAGGGAAAACATCACATTTCCCCTAAATGTTGAATAATAGAGTTGCGTCTCATTGTATTATTAATTTAAAATGAACGAAGGTGAGTGAATTTTCACGGTTCGTCCCAACACTTTTGAAAATTAAATTTTCATGAGTTTTTATCTACAGAACAAAAAAAGTAGGTTTTTATTTTAATTATTTAATCGGTTCATTTTCCTACAGAAATTTTTAAGCATGGGAACCAACCCATTCACGCTAGTCTGTTTTAAGAAATTAATGTAAATTACGTACAATATAATACAAAGAAGTAAAATAACAATGGACATGCTTAAAAGGCGTAACACGTTAAAGCATCGGCAACAGCGCATAAAGAGCGAGATGAATTTTTTTGATGGCCGACTTGAATAGAGTTCAAGGCCTGATGACGTGTAATTCTCAGTTTACACCCGCACAAGCATAATACACACAACAAACTGCAGCTACGTTTTATAGATCTATTTTATGTAAGCAATGATGCCACGTTGCTATTTATTTTTGGTCGAAGGTGTTTTGTTGGAAAATAAAAGATTTATTTTCGAACTTACTACTAATAGCATATTTCAAAACAATCATCGCCAATCCACTGAAAATAAAATTGAATATATAAAACGAGCAAGGTAATAAACTGTCTGCGTAACACTTTCTCATTTCAAAAATAGCCATGAAAATGTCAGATTGCTTGCAAGCTTTTCGCGAATCGGTGGGCCGCTGGTTGTTGTGTCATTCACAGATAAAATATGTTGCAGTTTTCTTACAAATCGTTACACATTGCGAAACATGCTTTCACTGTACATATACGGGATATTTTACGATTTATCAGAACGTTCTGCTACTTGTTCACTACATTTTAATGCAATTGTGTACGCATGTTGATGTTTACTTTATGTAAATGATTTTTTTACTTTCAAACATACATTAAAGCTTAGGACTGTTTATTAAATAAATGTCATCTTTTATTTTATGCGACAGATCTGTCACAATAGTTAAAATGATTATTTAGTAAATCAAATTCTGATTTGAGTGATTTGTAAAGATGGAACGAAAGAATTTTGTTGAGAAATTTTTACTTTACTGAATTGTAGCAACTGTCATCTTCAAACTAAAGCCATCATCAGGTCATATTTTGATGAATCAGAATCCTATAATCATACAGTTAATACAGTAGTGCTTCCCAACCCTTTCAGTTAGATGGCGGCAAGCTTACTTTACTTACATGGTATTCTTAATTTTTATTAATAAAACAAATGAAAACGATGCTCGAGAAATTAGAAAACACTTTTCCAGGAGTTGTTGGTCTTTTGCCTAGCACGCAATCATCACAATAAGTCATGTGAAACCTAGACTCGTCTGACAGTGGAGTTTCCTAAGAGGTAGAGACGCTGACAGGTTTTCTTGGTTGAATGCAAGCTTTCCTCAAAATGTTTCCATTGTTTGCTCAAACACGCCTATTCTTAAAATTCATGTGATGGAAGTGACTCTACGCTCTCTTGAGCTATTATATAAATTTAAGTCAGCTTCCCTTGGATGACACAAGTTCAACGAGTCTGTTGGGATGGTTATCTTCTCTGCTACACTATTTTGTTTCTGCATACAAGTAATTGAGTTAATTACTGATTCTTCAACCAAACTTTGTCCATCATTTAAATCTACGCCAATTTCTCCCTTTAAACAAAACTAAATAAATGAGCCTTAAAAGGAGCATTGGGCATGATTTGCATCTTGTGCTACCAACAACAAAATTATTCCTTCGGGCGACTATGCTAGGTCGATCTTAAGAATCCGTATTGAGCAGAAAGTTCTAGGTAAGAATAGTAAACTCCGGCTTGCAAAAATAAAACAAAGCAGATGTAAGGTATTTAGTAAACGCCTGTAGTGTATAGGTATGTATCAGCAAGTATAGTTGAATCAACAGTTAACTTGAGTAGTAACAGTAGCTGATTCAATTGCTATCTTCCACAAAAAGATAAGTTTAGAAAAGTTAATTCTTCTCATTATGAACCACTAGACGATCCATGATGCTTCTAATTTTAAAGAGTCCATAAAATTGTAAAATCTATAAAATGTGATACAGTGAGGTCCAAATGTAACGGATAAATTAATTTTCTACATTAATAAGCGTGTAAACGAAAAATCCTAAAACATGCCAATTTTTAAATTTAAAATGAGATTTTCTGACGCTAAAAAATGATCCCCCCCTCCACTTCAACCCCCTTCCAAGAGACAGTTTTTTCTTTAAATTTTATGAAGGGTCATGTGATACCTCGTTTCAAAGAGCATTTAATTGCCTATTTAGCAGTGCAATTTTTTTACATTTCGTTTATTGATGTACAAGAAAATTCGATTTAAAATTTTAGAATGTGTTTACTAAGAATGTACTTGAGACGTAACAAATGCACTTTTGATTTCAGATAACCTCAAAAAAAGTAATCCAGTGGTGTCATATCAGGAGAACGGGCTGGCTATTCTGTTATACCACGTCTACCAATTCATCTGTTTGGAAACACTTCATTGAGATATGCTACAGTGCATTTAATTGTAACTGTACATTACAGTATTAGAAATCGAATTGTCTTTGTAAGTGAATGAACGAAATCTAAAAAATATCTACATTGCTAAAGAGGCAATTAAATGCTCTTTGAAACGAGGTATCACATGACCCCTTATGCAATTTAAATAAAATGGGGTGTTGCTGCCTCTTGAAAGGGGTTTGAAGTTGGGAGTAATTCTTTAGAATCAGAAAATGTCATTTTAAATTTAAAAATATTTTTAAAGGATTTTTCATTTACACGCTTATTAACGTAGAAAATTAATTTATCCGTTACATTTGGACCTCACTATATAAATGGTTAAATATTACACCAAACTCCAGCTTTTTTATGTCGCTATTGTTTAGTACGCTGACTAACACACTGACTCTGGAAACTGATTAGATTTGATCCTGTTTGTCAGTAGCCACCCTAACACGAGTCAAAAGCGAATTAAAATTAGAGTGAGGCAACCCCCAGATCGTATTATATTAGAAGACTCATTCTGCTGATTAGTTTCGACGATGCAAATACTTTCAGCCCATACCTTATACGAACTGTATCTCAGTAATTTGCAAATCTACATATGTTGATATGAACTTTTCTTCATGTTATAGCTCTCAAAGTCTTTTCCCTCATTTATGTTGTCTCAATGTTGTTAAGTGTTAATGTGTATGCAAACTTAAAAGAACACAACAAAGAAGGGATCAAGGCAATACTTCCCTTTAAAAAGTTCTAACTGTAAGATATAGTTGGGACAAGTAGAAATAAAACATATTAAATGTAGAAACAGAATTTACCTATATCCATAGTATCAAATGCATTTATTGTCAACTACTACTTCCGCAATCTCTGTCGTCCTATTCGTACCTAACTCGATAATAAAGGGTTTTCCAATAAGAGGTGTTATTTTGAATAGCCCGCTATTTCGGTAGATGTCACTTTTGAAGCTATCATTTTTTGACATTTGACAAGTAGAAACTACGCCATTAATAAATATGGAACGATACACGCTTCAACAACGCATTGAAATTATTAAAATTCACTATAAAAATGGTGAAAATTTGGCAGAGACGGTTCGTAAAACTCGAACATTTTTGGGTCACCGTGAAGCACCTTGTCGGACCGCAATACAGAAATTGGTGAAAAAATTCGAGCTCTCGGGACAAGTTAGTGATGTGAAGAATAAAACCCGTGTACGTCGCTCAAGAACAGCCGAGAATATTGCTGTTGTAGCCGAAAGTGTTAAAGAAAACCCAGGTTTGTCCATTCCTCGTCGTTCTTTGGAATTAGCCATTCCACAAACATCATTACACCGCATTTTGCATAAAGATTTGGGTCTTAAGGCTTATAAAGTCCAGTTAACACAAGAACTCAAGCCGGCCGATCATCAACAACGTCGTGTCTTTGCTGATTGGGTCGTTGAAATGCATGAAAACGATCCAGAATTCCATCGAAAAATCATCTTGAGTAATGAGGCCCATTTCCACCTCGTTGGCTTCGTCAACAAGCAAAATTGTCGGATCTGGGGCTCAGAAAATCCAAGAGTTATTGTTGAAAAGTCTCTCTATCCTCAACGTGTGACTGTTTGGTGCGGTTTATGGTCCGGCGGAGTCATTGGACCTTACTTTTTCGAAAATGAGGCTGGAGCAACAGTTACGGTGACTGGATTGCGCTATCGAGAGATGATTAACGATTTTTTATGGCCGGAATTGGATGGTATTGATCTGGACAACGTTTACTTTCAACAAGACGGCGCTACGTGCCACACAAGCAACGAAACCATTGATCTTTTACGGAAAAAGTTTCCGGACCGTGTTATCTCTCGAAGAGGTGATCACAATTGGCCACCGAGATCTTGTGATTTAACACCTTGCGACTTCTTTCTTTGGGGCCACGTGAAAGAGAAAGTCTACGCCTACAGCCCAGCGTCGATTCAAGACCTCAAAGATGGAATTCGTGAGGCTATCGAGGACATAGGGTAGCCACTTTGCGATTTGGTTATGGAAAATTTCATGAAAAGGATATTGTCCTGTAAGCGTGGTCGTGGTGGTCATTTGCCTGATGTTATTTTCCACTATTAACGGCATACCTTCCTCTTTATAATGAAATAAACATCCGATCATTTATATTAAAAAAATGGCACTTTTCTTTGAATATCAAAATAACACCTCTTATTGGAAAACCCTTTACTTATCCCGACAGATAGATAGACTGAAGAACCTGTTGCATGGCCTCCACGATCCTCCATACAAGTCTAGTTTATATAGTTTAAATTGAAAATGAAGACACTATGTTACATCTGCTATGTGAATCCATTCGCACCGTGCCGGGATCGTTCAAAGAGTATGACAGTTCATGACGTATCTATGCGTGTAATGAGTAAACAAAGGACACCTTGAACATCTGTTGTGATAAACCTAATAATTCTTTTGTGCTTGTGTAATAACAACATTACTTAACGTTTAAAGTATAGGCTAAAAGTATTTGGAATATCCTGCAAATCCGGTAGTTATGTTCTAAAACAATGCATTTTATCTAGATTGCGTTATAAATGCCACTTAAGTATGCCCGCGGGCACCATGGCGCCCGGCGATTGTTTTACGTGTGCTCGCCATTGTACGACCACGATAAAAAAATTAAGTTTTCGATAAAAAGTTTTGTATACTATGTCTATTACTAACTATGTCCAACTATAAATTTACTTTGAAAAACTAAATGGTGCCCGCCGCTCGACCGATATTCTAGAATGTGCTCTTAGAAACAAAAAGATTGGGGATCCCTGCCTTACACTATCCAATAAAAAACATTATTCAAAATAATGGCTTTTATATAACTAATCCAAAAAGCGTTTCTAAACGTATCGAGCTCAAGTGTAAAGCAAAACTTGAAAAGAAAGTTCTTGTTTGGTTCGCTATATCAACTAGAGAAATTTCAACATTTGTTATTAAAGATTCGTTAGTTTCTACAGGCAAGTGCTTATTAATTTTGGCAATGTTTATTTAAGAACATCATTATGATAATAATTACGTATCCTGGACAGATTTTGCTACTTCACATTATGCCAAAAGCATTCAGAAGTGGTTGCGGCAAAGAACCATGAAATTCGTACCAAAAAGTGTTAACCCACCAAATGTACCGAAAGCCAGACCTATTGCAGAGTCTTGGGCACTACTATTTAGAGGAGTGTATAATGACTGCAGTTAAACAATTCAATCTTAGAATTCAAATAAAAATTAAGGAATTTGATGCAAGTGTTGTCCAGGCCATAGACTTAGACATAGAAAAGAAGGAGATTTGTTCTCAATTTTATAGTTCATTGTTATTATTAATAAATTATTGTATTTTACAAATAAATAACAAACGTTTCATAATACGGAATATATTTAATTGTGTTTTCAGTTACTTTGCAAATACTTTCAGCCCATACCTTATCGAACTGTATCACAGTAATGTTGATATGAACTTTTCTTCATGTTTTAGCTCTCAAAGTCTTTTCCCTTATTTTAGTTACAGTCTATGTAAACTCCATAGCTGACAAAATAAAACTGGAGTAGCGGTTACAGAAAACAATTCCTGTTTGTTGACAAAACAGTCACTGACTTTCATTTTATACGTTTTGACTAACTTCTTGCTGTCTGTATTCACAATACCTTGAATCGGCCTTTCCCAACTTTTTACCTACACTTCTTCATGGTTTACTATTAAGCAACCTTCACTTTTTTGAGTTGACTAATCTCTAAATAAGACTTGCCCAAGAGCTAACAATGCCACTTTATCCTTTTTTCTCGACTTTATCTTATTAATTATCCTTACCAAACCGTTTTTGAGTACACCAAGAAAAAATGTACGTTTTTCGTGACACTCTTGCAAAAAAAAGACTCGACTTCGTCAGTTGCTCTTAACGTCATCGTCTTTGCTGCAAAGGAAGGGGAAAGAAACCTAATTTGCTAGATTGTTCAAATTTGTTCAGTTTAGGGACCGTCCTTAAATTACGTAACGCAAAATTCAACGATTTTTATATCCCCCTCCCGCCTTTGTAACGCACCCGTAACGCAAGATCGAACTCCCCTTAAATATTACGTAATGCAACACTCTAATCTCCCCCCCACATTTAATATGAAAATGTTCTAATTTTTTTTTATCGAAAAAGAATTTATTAGAAAGGATTGTATCAAAGTGGGGTGCATGCGACCATTGTGGTCTACACAGAGACTGTTTAAGTTCAGACAAGTAAGTATGAGTTTAAATAATATTTTATCAATAACATTTTATTGTTACGTAACGTTACTCTGGACCCCTCCCCTTGGAGCGTTACGTAATTTAAGGACAGCCCCTTAGATTAATTTTCACTTTTGAACTTATACGGAAATCTAGATAATTCATTCGATTATTGTATTCTATCACTTTTTCAACTGTTTGGCTTCATAAATCGTTTGCTTGTTAGCAGTTGCAATGGATGTCTCGGTGGACTACCTTACAAAATTCTGTGAAATCTTGACGAGATATCTTTCTCACCGTGGTAGAATAACTACTAACCTTATCATTTGCATTTATTTATTAATAATCGAATTTCGCATTCATTTAAAATTGAGGCGGTCATTGTTAAAAGGGGGTATGTGCAAACTTTCAAGTTGCTGTAAAACATTTGTAAATTCTTTTCTTTTTTTAACACCGAACGGTAAAATCAATTTATAGAAAAGTCAGGAGAAAACTGACATCACTAAAGTCATAAAAAATTTCCTTTTCTTTTTGTTAGGCAGTTTTTTTAACTTACCAACAATTTGATTTTTGTTACATATCCCCTTTTAACAATGACCGCTTCAATTCTAAATGGTTATTTTTACCGCCTTAATACAACCCTTTACCCCTTTTAATATATTTCATACCAAAACATGTGCTTGACATCAATTACAAGTTAAAAAGAAATCCAGGCTAGTGTGCATGGGTGCCGCAAGGTAGATGCTATAGGGTACATTTGCATCGCACTAACTAAAAAATGTTATTGTGAACTAAACAAATGTTGGTTTGTATTTGTCAAGATATTAGTGTGGTTGGCATCAATGCAAGATTATCACATCTTTCAGAACTTTTTTACTACATATGATCTGATCAGGAGAGTCTAATCAGCCAAACTCAGTTTATGCAGCATATTCGTGAAAGTCACCGATAAATCGTTAGGAAAGATTCCATGACTAAAAATAAAAACCAAAAGTTCCTGAACTGAAGCTTAGTGAAAACCCCAGGCTGGAGTGTAATAATAATGAAAGAAAATTAAATTCGGTCAATACAAAAGTGGGGGATCAACGACAGGACTATAGTGGCAACTGGAGTTTCAGACTCAACAGAAGCGTCTCAATGATAGAATCTTTCTAAATACTCTGAGTACGTCACTTGGCTTCACGTGATATTAAAAAAGTCTAACTTGGATGTCTCCAATCTTTTAGAAACATGAGAGCCAAGATCATCAATTAATCTGATCTGGTCAAACTCAGTTTATGCAGAGTATTCACGAAAATCATTGGGCGATATAGCTAAAAATAACAAAATTTCTAAACTGAAGGCTCGCGAAGAAACCACACACAGAATGTTACTGAACCAAATCTATAGTTTCAAGAACTAGAGATGTGTTAGTTCATTTAAATCAAAGCGTTATAGAACCCTATTTAAAATTCTTTGAATAAAAGAATTGTATGGGTAATCTTGTAAGAAGAAATCAATAGAAGTTAGATTAGAAAATATTGCGAGCAAATGCTAATGGATCACTTAGAAGAGATTTGGGCATCTACTATGACAATTATTTTAACAATAAGAAAAAAGAAGCGAAGTCTGTGAGCAATTTCGAAGCAGAAAATCAGTCTTGCTTATTCATGATAATATTCACTTTTTGGGTAATTTTTGGGTTATATCCCATGGCGTACTGAAAACACAAATGGAATTTTAGCGTGCCAATACGAGTTTGGAAGGTGTGGATGTTGATGTTCTTAAAATGCCACTGCATTTTCGTCATCAATCTACCTTGTAAGTATTTGGCAATGCACTATAATGCTCCAAGAAGTAGATCTAAAATGGAACTAGGCTAAAATTACAACAGATTAAAAAACATTAATTCTCTAATTTTTGCTATAACAGAATTGAGGTACACAAGTATTATTTTTTTCATTCATAAAAAATAAATCATTCATTATAACTTCTATGAATAAAAAACACAAAAACAGTATGCAAAATACACCTAACTAGTACCAACAGTCAGCTACAATTTTTTATTTAATATCTTCAAGCCTGTTTGACTTGATACTCCGACATTTTTATCCTGTTTTTATTTTAATTGAAACACCAGTCTGTGAGATCAAAGCAATGCAAAGTTAAAAAAAGAAAAATCATTAACCATGAAGACGACAAAACAAAAGTTCAAATATAAACACTTTTACAAAATACTCCACGTTCCAAACTTTCTCGAAAATTCATTCATATTTTTTTAACTAATCGTTCTAAAAATACCCTGCATTCTTCCTGTAAACAAAAGTAAACTAGAACAATATGTTATTTAACGGAAGGATTGCAAAAGGAACTCGATATTTTGCAATATCAAACCCTGTGGTTTTGTTCTATATTTAGCACGTACAAGATTTTCCAGATTTAGTATCTCTTTTGATCTCTACTTCCTAAACGATTGCAGAGGCGTTTTCAACTGTAACTGTAGAAGTGTAGGAGTGTGATCAAAAGGAATCAAAACTAGGGCAACATCTGTAAATAAACCTCGGAAAACAATATTTAATTATACCTTAATTTCATTAAATAACTTGTTTACGTGTAACAAGTCTTAGAGACACGAAACAATGTAAAAGGAAACAAAATACCGTATTAAATAATCTTATTGTTGTTAGAGAGGAATACATAAAAACTAAATTTTTTCTTTTGAATGAATTTTCAATAGAAGGAAATTTTTGTTGTAGTAGTAATACCATAGTTATTTGAATCGATAATAAGTATATGATGGCTTCTAATTCCATCATTCCTTAACAACACGGTTTTGCAAAAAGCAGGTCTACTGAATCTTAACTTTGTAAGGTAGATAATCGTCGTCAGAATACTGCCTATATCGACTTCAGCAAAGCCTTTGATTAAATTAGTCTTAGTATTCGTTCTTTGTTGTTATTCTTGAAAATGAGGCACGCTCTTGATAAAATATGACTTTTATTGACATTAAGTTTCTCGAGATCCTACACCATGAGTTTCTTTGGAAATTCTAAGTTAGTTTTTTATTGGGATTTCTTTGATTTTTCCCGACTTTTGTTTTTGGACAAACTCCTCAACTTCTACCTAGTCTTACTGAATAAAAAATTCCCCAATTTCCAGAATCTCCAGACTGGTCTTTATGGATTGATCGCTTCCAGCATAGCAGTGAATCCTGGTCTTCTAATACAGATACTGGCTTGGGTTTACGAGTATAGTAAGGCATGACTGGTGTTGAACGTATAATTTCTACCTGCCTACCCTTTTCGTGTAGTAGGAAAAATTCTGCTGTTATGTAAAATAAACTTCGACCCCTTTTCCTTTTTGGTAGGTATAGTCTGTGCATTACTAAGTTAGATTAAACATTCTAAATTTTGTCGCTGTTATTCTAGAAGTGTATTCAATTTCTCCAAGTCGGTGCGACTACATCTAACTATACCAAACAAATACAGTGAAAACTGCCTTGAGCGGACACCGAAAATGTCAAATATTTTGTCCGTATAACAGAGATGCCCTTCTATGGGGAATTTGTCCGTTAGTTAGAGATTTATTTTAGTTGC
Source organism: Ignelater luminosus (assembly GCA_011009095.1). Lineage (NCBI taxonomy): Eukaryota > Metazoa > Arthropoda > Insecta > Coleoptera > Elateridae > Ignelater > Ignelater luminosus. Next base: position 11,333 of record VTPC01005473.1, on the reverse strand, counting down.
CCATTTAGGGGAAATATTAAAGTTAAAATAAGAAGAATTATAGATAAACGTTTATTCCTACCTATGTGTATACACGGTGTAAAAAAGAAGTTGAGCCGAGCAGTAATCTTGACTATTTCAAGTGATACGAAATGCTACTCGCTGCTGGTTTCAAGAAGGTGCACTGTTCTGATCCGAGCCTGTCAATTTACTTCAAATTTTTTGATTTTGCAAAAATTAACTTTTACAAGCTAATTTTTGCCCAAGTTGTATATATACTAGAAGATACGAGCATTTCCTGATGTTGGAAACAATCCCAACATATAATTTTAATTTGTGATTTTGTTACTGCCAATATAGGTGGCTGACATGCTGGGAGCGTAGCAACAGAGCAACAGTTTTGTTGATAATATAATAAATAAAAAGATATGTGAATACTGCCTTTTGGGCATTTGATACAATTTAAAATATATAAAGAAAACTACAATTTAATCAATTAATTTATGTAAACCATTTGTATATTGATGTTATTATATGTTGATTACTACAAAATACAGTCCACTTTGAATTTCTTACATCTGTAACAAACTTTTTTTTGGTCAGTTCGAACCGAATATCGGATATTTCCAGCAAAATCGAGATTTGTAGTGCATCGGAATCATCATTGCAAGAAGATTTGTGAACGTCAAAACAAAGCGAAGTGAAATAAAAATTATGAAACGTTAAAAAATGTATTTTTATGTGTAGTGGGAAATTTCAAAAAGCTAGTGAACCACCAATAGCGTTCAAGAATAGTAGCTTCTGATTGGCCGATTCGTGAACCCAACTACATGTCAAGAGATTTTTTATGCGAAGGCGTCATATAACCGTTAACATTTGGCGGATACTACATAGGGTTTTTGCATGGTTCTTTTATTTACAGATTGTTTATTTATAATAAATATTTAGAATAATTCATTATTATGGCTAATAGTTCTGAATTAAATAGCTTAGAAGAAAAAAGAAAGCAGTGTCAGACAAGCATCACCAGAATAGCAAGGTTTGCGCGTGAACACGAAAACGATACACTTTCAGAGCACTTGATTGAACAATTAGAAACTAGAAAGTCAAATTTAGAATGTTATTTTCAACAATATCAAGATTTAAATGTTGAGATTCGGTGTTTGGACTCCAACAGCTCAGATAATTCAGAAGAAGTTGAAAATATATACTTTGATACAATGTCAAAAATAAACACAATCATATTTAAGGGTAAGTCAACGGTAAGAAGTAGTTCAACCTTACAAGAAGTTCCTAAAAGGGAGTCTCATGTTTCAACAACCAAACTGCCGCACATTGACATACCTGTATATGATGGAAAAAACTTAAATGAATTTAAACCCATCATTGATATGTTTACTGCTGTAATTGATAAAAACTCTTCATTATCAAATGTGGAGAAACTTTTTTATTTAAGAAATTATTTGAAAGGTGAGGCTTATGCATTAATTAATAATTTGCCTATTATTAATGAATCTTACGACGAAGCACTTAAAATATTAACAAATAGATATGACAATGAAGTATTACTGATAAATTCACATATTTATTCAATATTAGATATTCCAAGTATTCACAAAGGTAGTATTTTGGCCTTAAGAGAATTTGTTAGTAAAATAAAGCAGCAAATTGGTGCCTTAAAAAATTTAAAGCAGCCTGTAGAGAGTTGGGATATGATTTTAATTTGCATTCTTTCTAAAAAATTAGATTCATATACAAATCGTGCCTATCAAATGGATAGAGATACTTCAAAATTACCAACATTAAATGATTTTTTTCAATTTTTGGAAAATAGAGCTACTGCCTTTGAAGCAGTTGCCCTACCAGAAACGAAAAATATTAAAGAAAAGGCTAGTTATGTTCATTTAGCAGTAAAAAATAAGCCAGAAAGTAAATGTTCGTATTGCACAGTTATTGGACATAAAATTTTTAACTGCAAAAAGTTTAAAATTCTGGCTGTAAATGAAAGAATTTCATATGTTGATAAAAACAGACTTTGTAAAAGTTGTTTAAATAGTCATAGGGGTAAATGTAAAATGTCAATTCAGTGTCAGGTTTGTCACAATAATCATAATATGTTGTTGCATTTGGATACACAAATACATGAAACGGAAGTACTTTCAGGTGTAAATAGTGTTAATTGTTTAGCAAAACAGCAATGTAATAATATTTTATTGCCTACAGTCAAGGTAAGGATTAAGTCAGAAAATGGTAAATTTATTATAGCCCGTGGATTACTTGATAGTGGTTCACAAAGTTCTTTTATCACTTATAGGATAATTAAAAAATTGAATTTAAAAACTTTTGACAACAATTTAACCGTTATGGGTATTTCTGAGAATATTACAAGGATCCAAAAGTCAGTCAATCTTAACATAGAATCATGTGTATATAATTATATGATAAATGTTAATTGTGCAGTTGTAGACAAAATGACTACTAATTTGCCACAGTTTGAATTGATACTGGTTCAATTAATATTCCAAATAACATTGTATTATCAGACACCAGTTTTAATAAACCTGGCAACATAGATGTGCTTCTGGGTACTAATGTATTTTTCCAAATCCTTTTGACGGGAACAATAAAATTGGGAACGAACAATTTAGTATTACAAAACACTCTTTTTGGGTTTGTCGCAAGTGGTTCAATACCCATAAATTTGATTAACCACAATTTATGTAGTAACTTCTTAGTTGTTTCACTATATTCTCTGATCCATTTAGAAAATCTTGTTTCTAGATTTTGGGAAACAGAAAAAGTACCAGAACTGTTTCCTGAGTTTCCTACTGAACGGGAAGCTTGTGAAACCGTTTATCAAAATTCTGTACAAGTGGTTAATAACAGATTTCAAGTCAGATTGCCCTTAAAACAAGGTCTCGATGATTTAAATTTAGGAGATTCATTCTCAGTTGCCTACAAAAGATTTGAGAATTTGGAAAAAAGGTTTAAGGTAAATCCAGATTTGTTTTGTCAATATAAAAGTTTTATAAATGAATATATTAATTTAGGTCATGCAAAAATTGTTAATATTGATGACTATGATTTAAACAGGGTTCAGTTTATTTTATGGCTCATCATCCAGTTATTAGAGAAGATAAAAAGACGACAAAACTTCGTGTGGTATTTGATGGAAGCGTGAAAACAAAAAATAAGTCAATAAATGATTTGATGTATAATGGGGCTATCGTTCAAAAAGAATTGTTTGACATACTTATTTTGTTTGGATCTTACAAGTATGTTATATTAACTGATATAAAGCAAATGTTCAGAATGATTTTGATACATCCTGATCATAGACCATTACAGAATATTTTATGGCGTGAGAATTCCAATTCATCAATTCAGTGTTTACAGTTACAAATCGTTACTTATGGGTTGAAAAGTTCTCCATTCTTAGCAACACGATGTTTGGTAGATCTTGCTCATGCAGAAGAAAGTAATTTTCCTCTAGCATCAAGGGCTTTATTAAATAATACATATGTTGATGATATATTGTCAGGGGGTGGTACCTTAGAAGAAGTTAATCAGTTAAAGGCTGAATTAATAAATGTCTTGAAGTTACGTTCTTTCGAATTACATAAGTGATGTTCAAACCATTTCACAATTTTAAAAGATATACCTTTAAACATTCAACACCTTGATGAAATTGACATTAACAAAAACAACACCATAGTAAAGACTTTAGGTCTTGCATATAACACAAGATTAGACACTTTTACAATTTCATCGCCAATCAGAAATATTAAAGAATGTATTACAAAAAGACAAGTGCTTAGCTTTATCTGCAAATTTTATGACCCCTTAGGATTAATTGGTCCAATTTTCGTTGCAGCCACGGTTATTATGCAAAAACTTTGGATTAACAAGTTGGGTTGGGACGATATTTTGCCAGAACCATTGTTAACACAGTGGAAAAATTTTGCCACTGATCTTATCAGTATGCAAAATTTAAGTATACCAAGAAATTTAAGTTTCTATGAGGCAAATAAGGTAGAATTGATAGGTTATTGCGACTCTCCTGTCATTGCCTATGGAGCATGTCTCTATGTCAGAGTAATTTTTAATGATAAAGTGTATTGCAATTTGGTTGGCTCAAAGTCAAGAATTTCACCTATTAATAAAAAGTTATCAATTCCAAGGCTAGAGTTGAACAGTGCACTTCTAATTTCAAATCTAATTAGTAAGGTTTATGATACGTTGCAAACCATGATACGTGAAGCGTATTTATATTCAGACTCAAACATTTTTTTGTCTAAAAGGCTAAAATTTTGGAAATTGTGCACCCAAATTCAACAACATTTTTGAAATAAATGGCATAAAGACTATTTAGCTCAGTTACAAAGTAGGCCTAAATGGCATCACAATATTCCAAATGTACAAGAAGGTATGTTGGTGTTGTTGAAGGAAGATAATATCCCTTCTCTAAAATGGCCTGTGGCTAGGGTTACTAAGATTATTCCTGGTCAAGACAAAAAAGTAAGAGTTGTTCAGGTTCAAACACAAAACGGAACATATTTACGTTCTATTAAAAAAATTTCTATTTTACCAATATATTAAGTATTTCTTATTTTCATGTTACATACATTTATATGTTTAGTTTTAAAGTGACTTTTTAGTTTGTAATAATTTTATGTAGTTCTTCTACAACAATTTAAAAAATGGGACTTCTTGTCTCTCAATCAATTTCTTACATGACGTTTTAGTCAAAAAATTTTCTTAATTTAATAATGTCTAGACAAATAATTATTTTTTTATTTCATATGACTTGTAGTCAAATATTTATAGTTGTAATAGATTATAATGTGTAAGGTTCGGGGTTTCTACAGAAACTCTCGCGCCCCAGCATGTTGGAAACAATCCCAACATATAATTTTAATTTGTGATTTTGTTACTGCCAATATAGGTGGCTGACATGCTGGGAGCGTAGCTACAGTTTTTTTTGATAAATAATAAATAAAAAGATATGTCAATACTGCCTTTTGGGCATTTGATACAATTTAAAATATATAAAGAAAACTACAATTTAATCAATTAATTTATGTAAACCATTTGTATATTGATGTTATTATATGTTGATTACTACAAAATACAGTCCACTTTGAATTTCTTACATCTGTAACAAACACCTGAAGGTTCCTCAGCTTTCCGAAGAGGGGGAGCCATTCAAAATGACGCCCGAAGCTTCCTTATCAAAAAGGCGCAGTCTGATCACTTAAAATCAGTCTACGTTTTCTTCCGTTCATCATAGATTTAAAATTAAAAATGATTTGGAAAGTAGATTAAATTTTTTATCGGGTTATGTACAACACAATGCCTTCCATTTTATATTAACTATGGCAAATCAGTGTAAAATGTATGTATGTATTAGGAAAGAAGATCGAGTTTATGTTTAATCTGACCTTTCACCCTGAAATAATTCTTTTGGGTATTTTTGCTTTAAACATAGTTTTTAATATATCTATCTAGCTTTTCAATGGTAGTCCTAAAAAGGATGCTACTAACAGTATAGGCGTCCTCTCGGAAAGTTGAGAAACTTTCAGGAAATACTCGTATCTTCTATATTATATTCAATATATTCAAAAATTAGCTGGTAACGAATTTGTTTCGGGTTCAGAGGTAAACTGACTGGGGTATACTGAATCTATTAGCTCACACTGCGCTATTAGCGCTGTAGCCCAATACAACTTGACACTAATCATTTATTAAAATTGGTTCAGGAATATATTTGTACCTAATATAGAGCACTATTTTCAATCAATTAAAATTAATAAAACACTGATATTAAGAATAAAAATATTTATTTACATAGTTTAAGGCATATAAAAACTCTCAATGCACATCATCAAATGCACTACATACCAAAGTACACACTTCCTCATCAATCATCATTATGACAATTAATAAATCACATAGAATCACTTTGGAAAGTTAAATGGCAGTAGAAAAGATAATTGGTCATAGTGAAAAGTTTTGATTTGTTTATGGTTCGTCCAGAATATCTATAGAAGATTCTGGATTGGATACCAAGAACTTGAATGATATACACTCACATATCTCTTTTGATATCATCTTCGGCTTTATCACCTTTGTAATTTATAACTTCAACGCAGGTTTTAATCTCTAAGGGTTCTTCTTTAATTGTTATATCATCGCAGTCTTCTGTTGTATCTAATTTATCGTCTTCCAAATAATGTGTTTTTTGAATTGTAAAATCATCTTCAGTCGAGATTGATTGAAGTCTCTTTTTTAAAGATGCTGCACGAGATGGAGCGGTGCGTACTGTTGTTCCTTCTTTTTGACAGTCAAAAATATGTGGAACAACACCAGGTTTTAATCTGACAGGAACATCTTTCATCATCGTAAAATATCTATAATTTTCTACATCTTCTTTTAACTAGAAATAAATATTTTATTCCTTAGCTACAATAAAATTAGTTCATCTAAGATGAAAATTTAATATACAGTACGCGAGAAAAATCTGGAATAAATTCATTATTTGCAAAAGTGTGCATTATCAAGCAATATCCTCGGATACGTTGATTTTATTTGTTTCTTACGCGCATTTTCATATAGAAATTGTATAGATGGCGTTGCTAAAGTTTCGGATATAATACACATGAACCCCAATTTTTTACGAAACTCAGTTTTATTCTCGAACGAGGCGACTTTTGTTCAAATAGAAAACATTGTAGATATTGGGATAGTGATAGGCCAAAGTGGGCAGGTGAGACACACACTCAATATCCACAAAAATTTTTTTGAGGAACTTTATCTGAAAATATTTATTTAGATTTTCTCTGCAACGATTTAGTTCCAGCACTAACTGAGCTGTTTCCTGATCTTGATGATCCAGATATACTAGTCAATGAAGTCTGGCTGCAGCAAGACGGAGCACCCCCACGTTATGCGAGAGATGTCCGGCACTATCTAGATGACGTGTTTCCTGAGCGGTGGATTGGTCGAAGAAGACATGTAGAATGATCTCCTCGATCGACAGACTTAACCCCATTGGGTCTTTTCCTTTGGGATACTTGCAAAGTAAAGTCTATTTTAACAAATCTAGAAATTTGGACGAACGGAAGGAAATAAATCAAAATGTATAAAATAGGACAATTTAGAGTTGTGTTTAAGAGAGAACGGTCGCAATTTCAAACATTTAATTTAAATTTGCTGTTTAAAAAAATCATCGATGACGTCATATCCGGAACTGAGCAACGCCATCTATACAATTTCTGTATGAAAATGTGAGCAAAAAAAAGAAAATCGACGTGTCCGACGATATTGATTGATAATGCACACTTTCGCAAATAATGAATTTATTCTAGACTTTTCTCTCGCACTGTATGTACAAAAATTGAACTGTATTGTATTCTATTGTAATCAGCAGCTTAATTCAGATAGTACAGGATGAATCTTAAGGATGTTATAAAATTTTAAACAGATCATAAAAATAAAAACAATTTAAATGAACTTGTATCCTAAAGTGCGCCATTTCCAGGATACAGTTGTCAAAAGTTTTACAGACTCGCCAATGCCGTGGTGGGAATACCTACATTAAGAAGAAATGAATGCTTCGTTGCAATAATCATCAGCTGAATAATGTTCGAAGTTTTCAAGATATTCAAAAAAAGCAAACCACTAAAAATAAGTTCTAACATTCTTTGATATCATAAAATTGTGTTTTACTCGAAAGCGGCCCATATTGTGAGAAAAACACAAAGAGACTCCGAGTGTGGATTCCAAAACTAACAAAATTATTTATCTTTTATCTAAATTACACAAAATATTAGCAAACTTTATATTAAATTACAATAACACATGGGCGTTATCGAAATGTGAAGTAAAACCCTAAAATAAACTTTCATCACCCTGTATTTTGCGTGGGGTTTTATCTATTATTTCGAAGTGTAGTATTCGCCGACGAAGTTGTCCGATTTAAATTCGAACCACCCACGTGCAAACAGCATGCAGTTCAATATTTGAGCAGTCGGCGTGTAAAATATTTTTTTTTCAGTTAATTTCCTTATATACTTACATTAAAATGATCTTCACAACAATATTTGTGCGATTTAGGACTAAGAAATTGTGCTCTTCTCATTGCTCTCTGCCACGATATTCTTTTTTTATTATCTTTAGGAATAGAAATGAATATTTTATTAGGAGTCTTTAATGAAGTATTTGTGCACTCGGGTACAGCACAGTATTTGCTATGTGCTCTTTTTTGCTTAGTTTTATTTTCCTTCATGGCGTCTGATAAGAAATAAACTGTCCACTCGCTACTACACCAGCGAAAAGATTTCACCTAACTAAAACGACAGACCAAGCAGGTCGATAGCATGCAGCCACGCAGTTTTACTAACACGCGGACGCGGTGGCGTCATCTTTGAACTCAAAATTTATTTCAATTGCAGTTAGTAACTCTGGGATTTATTTGATACTCGAAACAATTAGTTTTTGGAATTTTCGATATTTAAAACATAAACAGAATAAAAGAAAAGTTACTAAAAAATCCTACGGAGTGCAGCAAATTGATTTATAATATTTTATGCATCTGCTTGAATATAGTATACATAGAACAGCTCAGGCCATTGCAATCATATAACGGTATTACGAATAATAATAATCTGCAATTCATCTCAGCCATAATTTCGGTCTTACATAACTTGATCATATTATGAATGCTTTACTTATTATACAGGGTGGTTCTAAAACACAAAAAAAACATTACCATGACATGGAATTCATAACAGTAATAAACTTTTCCCAATCCTAGAAATACAGAATATTAAAATAATATTATTTTGGTAATCGTAATTATTTTCTTAAACATATCAAAAACTGGCTAAATCGGTACTAGTCATCTGTTAATATGAGAAGTTTCTTTCACATTGTATTTTTAGCCTAACACCTAAAACACAAGAGCCACATATCGAGAATCAAATGCTCTCTGGAAGGTCTAAAAATACGAGTAAGACGTTTATATTGACTTCAAGACTGTAATATCATGGTAATCAAACTTATCTCTATTTCGGGATCACCTTGTATGCGCGTTTACACAATCCTCTTTGTCTTACTTGAATCTAATAAGCTATACTAAAAATAACACGGTGAAATTCATTAAAAAATGAATTATTTAGAAAATGCCTGCCGTCCGATATGTTGTCATTTGAACAAAGAAAACAAAATAGTCTGCAATTAAAGGATACTACAGTTTTTGCAAGATAGTGAAATCTTCCCAATACACACAATTAATTTTAACTTTTTCCTTCATTCAGGCAGAATAATAAAAACAGTTCATAAATGGTCTTGGCTCGTTTACGAAATGAACAGATTTTAGCAGAAAAGTATGGGAAGATGCACAAAGTCCTCCACTCAAAATTTTAAAGTTGATATCGTCCTTTGTTGAATCTCGATAAGATGACAGAAAACCGATAAGTTGAATTTTTTTATTCATAGAAATATAATAACAAAAATTACAACATCCTAGCTTCGCTGACACTCTGTATATATTTTGTCGAAAACTATAAGTCAAATAAACAAATGATAGAACCAAAAACCCTTCGTTTTGAAATTTGTTTAATGATTACTTTAAAAGCTCCAGAGATGGGAGGTGGGAGGTGCTCATGATAGAAGCTTTGCCATTTAGCGAACTGAATAAGATTTACACCTGATTCTGTTACCAGAGAAGATGTGGTAATCTTTGAGTTGCCATAACTCTCGAACAAGTTGACATAAAAAAACAGTCATCGCCCATAGATATTACCATATAGTGACCATAGACTAGTGCTATCGTGTCAAACAGTCATGCACAGACGAGTCAGTAAATTAAAGAAAAGGCTAGGAATTAAAAAGTTGCACTGAGTATCTTCCTAGGCACTTAATAGCATATACCTGAACTCTACCTTAATAAGAGCTGTCGTGGAAAACAAAAGGATTAATCCAAGCCAATGTTCTCTCGCTACTCCTATGATGTCTATCCGCAATCTTCTACGGTCATCGGACATATTTTGGAGGCATTATATCAGAACGACTCAAGAAAAAAGTGCAACATAGCGAGACTGGGCGTAAATCCGACATTAGCCCTGCGAGTCAAGTAACTGGAAAGGTAACCTTAGAAAGAGTAACAAACAAAGTCTTCATCTGGGCTTGCAGGTGGACGTATTGGATGAAGTGGAGTGTGTCGTCAAGAATAAACCGCTCTCGCATCCCTTGTTGTGCGGTTGAAAATTAACACTCACGAATGCTGAAATCAACTAAGCAAAGACACAAAGACTGGTGGCCTGCTTAAATATAACCGGATCGATGTCGACAATGTCCATAAAATAATTTATTCTGTGCTGCGGTATCAAACATTTAATTCATAAACTTCTTAAATAGTAACATACTGTAATTCGGCAACAGTACTTCTGCATTCTCTACTACGTCACCGCGTGCTCTAGGGACAGTTGACATCTACGACTTTCTTAAGAGTGCTACCTTCTCACTTACCTAGAAAGGTAAAACATATAGATTAAAAATCAACTCGGAGGTAAGTAGGTTCATAGAGGAAAGGGTATTTGGTGATCCTCAGAGTGATTAAATCAGAAAAAGGTACTCTTGCACTAAACCAATTATCCCAACTTCGAAAGAAAAAATATAAAATTACAACCACAAAGTTGCACAAAATCTTTAGACTATCTACTTATAAGTTTGTGACATTATTCAATCATGTTCCAAGCGGAGATATACTGAAAAAGAACAACATATGTAAGAGAATCTTCAGAGTTACAGACAACAGTGCTAGCAGCCAGTCATACAGTATGGTAACTGTATTAGCAGCAAGATATACAGTAAAAACCATGTGGCGCCTGGGTATGTTAGAAATGAAATAAATTAGATTGTGAATTACTTTAGACAAACTCCAACAAGGAGGCAAAAACCCATGATATATCAACAGTACTGCCCATAGCCGTTGGAAATCCCAAGATAAAAACATTCTCAAGTCTTCCTACAGGGCTCTTCTAGAGGTAGAACTGAATACTTGCTGAGGCATCTTCACATTATAAGAAACGTTCCAGATTCCACATAGGAAAAAAAGAATAAAATACCGCTTCACCTGATTTGCCCCTGTGAAGCATTCACAAAACCCCCAAGAAATGCTTGGTACTGAAAGCACAGAACTTGAGAGGTAGATGCACAGGAAGGCTGCAGTGTTGTAACCAGCGCAACCACCATAAGAAAACAACAACAATAATACAGCCCAAACTCAAACTTTTATGGACTGTACCAAAAAGGATTGATAGATGTGTAAAAATCAATTTTTTACCAAGAAT
>VTPC01005471.1:11617-32253 GCA_011009095.1 Ignelater luminosus | reverse complement strand
TACAATGCTAACTACCTTATTAATGTACAGTCAGAATAATGCAATAAAGTATCATCGGAAAATTTATGTGTTCTGCAATTTTTTGGAATAGCTGCTTACCCATTAATATGCAGAATAAATAACAAAGAACTCAGCTTACTCCCCTGCGAAACCCCATGCTCTACTGACTTGACTCTCCTTTCAACTTATACAACAATATTTTCCTATCTACGGTTTCGAAGGCTCGCTTGATGTCAATAAACACGGCAACTGTTGCTTCTCTCCTATCGAGAGCTCTAGTCTTCTACTAACTGAAAAGCAGACTCTGTGGAGTGCTGCTCCCTAAACCCAGACTGACATTCCGACAACGCCTCTGTAAGTTTCACATGATCTAATAACAGTTTTAGTATCACAGACTATAATCTTTTTTATAAGATGTAACATTTTAACCGGGCGGAGATCAGAACAACTAATACTATCTTTAACTTTAAGAATAGGAACAATGGTTGATATCTTTAAAATATTTGGTAACCTCTTTTGCCTAAGTGGCTCATTAACAATTCTAGTTACCCAATCCTTTAAGACAGGCCACATTTCCTTTAACATATTAGTACTTATTCCATCCGACCCCATCACATTATTCATTCTTCGTACAACCTTTTCTAGATTTTCTCCCTTTAACTGACTAAACTTAAACAAACGTAAGTTATTACTTCTGCTCTCCTCTTGTAACATTAAACATCTTACACTTACGTTATTTACATAGTAAACATTAAGTCTCTGCGCAATCTCTTGACTGTCCTCTATCAGCTCTTCAAACATCAACGCCTTACCCTCAGCCTTCTTCATCCCAAACAAGTCTTTTAGTATTTTCCACAATCGGGTCGGATCAGTAGTCTGCCACACAGCCACAAATCGATTCCTAGCCCCCTTGTATTCTTCCCTTGACCTTACTACACCCATAGCTTGTCCTCATTATTGCAAACCTCCTGTATGCCATATCTTTCCTTTGTCTACTGTCTTTTACCTCTTCATCCTTTCCTTTCACATGATTTATTGAGTTTAGCACTGCTTTACGGAAAACCAAATATAATTCTGCCACTTAATAGACATTTCCATTTCTACCAATCTCCTCTCCAACTCTGCCGGCAATGCATCCATACCTATCTTTCTCTTACATACTATTTTTTAATTATTTTTTTCCTCAAGACCACCTATTTTCACCACAATTAAGGCCATTATTGAAGAAAATAAACCTTTTGCTAATTAATAAAATGAAATTTGATAAAAATTCATCTACTTGTTATTTAATCCTCATAAATATATTAAATTGATTCGATTATGTAGTTTTAATTCACTGTAAAAACCGTGAACGCTGTAGCTTTTTAACATATTAAAGCTTGCATACTCATTCATTGACCTACAACTTCTCATTTAAATTATTATTCGCAAAAAGGAGGCACGGTCTGAATTTGTATAATATAATTAAAAATTGCTGATCTAAACTGGGCCAGCAAGTGTGTAAAAATGGGAAAACAAACCAATAATTTTAAGGTTAATTTAAAATTCACAAAGCGCCCTTTAGAGTGTTATACAAGTAAACAACTAATTTTATAATTGAAAATCTTGCGTGAGCATCTTGATTATTTCTGAAACAATAAATTTCCGTGTCCTAAATTATTGTTTATCTCATGCTTGGCTTGCTTCTGTTTGATTTAAAATATTCTGGCTTCTGTATGAAAATTTATAGTCTAGATTTAAATTTCTGCATGTTATGTCTTTAGTTTTGAATTCTGTCTAAGATTTAAAATATAAATCGGTTTTGTAAATTTTCCACTTTTAGGTTTCTGAAAGTTACGATTACAACTTTCAAGGTTATTTATTTTTACATCATACATACATCAACAAATCGAGCAATTTTCAACAAATAAAGGCCTTATGAATTATCACTTTTTTTGCACACAATTTATTCTGTCTATCATGAAGTACGCAATTAAAAATTCTCATGCTTAAATGCCCTGATTGTAAAATCCATTATCATTAGATTCAGAGCAAAGAATAGACCTCGACAAATTAAAAGCGCGAGAAAAGTAAATACTAATGTAATTTTCAAAATTACAGTAATATCTTGCACTTTGTTGCTGGATTTATAAAAAGGAAAAAACAAAATCAAGCAAGCGTAAAAAGCATTTAAAACGGTTGGATAAGAAGTTTAAAAGAAAACTGGACAATAAATCTAAGGGAATGCGAAAATCATTTTGAAGATTTATACTAACAGAAAACAGAAGAAAATGTAAAAGTATTGTTTACACAAACGCCAAGGGAAGCACATAAAAGCATCTATTGTGTTTTAATAGATGAATTAAATGCTGCATTAAAAACAGTGATGAGTAATGAGCAAAAACTCATTAAACTCTCGCGAAATTCAACAAAAGAAATTTCCATACAGAAATAATTATAACGAATGTTTGATACTCCAACAAGATAAAGATAGGAGGAAACCGAGGTTTTGTTTTTCAAAATGCAAATTAGAAGCTACGTAAGACGACTATGATGTACACTTTAAATGAAAATGCCTGCAAGTACTACAGATATAGATTATTTTCATCAATGTTAACATTTATTTAAGTTTGTTTTTCAAGTCTAAAACTTGAGTCTGAATGAGGTTAAGAAAACACGTAAACAAGTTTGATTGCAGAACACCAACTACAAGTTGATATGTCACAAGATGTATATGTTTCCTTCATTTAAGCAGATCAGTAACAGTCTTCCCAAAAATCATACAAAAGTACTGAAGTGAAGTTAGACAACAAAAGCTATCAGAAAGAAAATCAACATCAAATCTTGAAGAGAACCGTATCAAGATAGTTTGAGTTCTTAAATAATTGATTCCAATGAAATAGTAAATTTGTCTAACCTCAAAGTAGACGGAAAGGATGGTTGCAACAAATCCTGTTTAAGTGGAGTGAAGAACATGACCAAACTTGAAATTTAGTCACAAAAACATTGGGAATCATTGAAACAATGTATGACACATTCCAAATGTGGCCGATAGAGTAGGACTGATTTTAATTCATTATTTGAACATGATCACGAGAATTGAGTGGAGTACTCTTTTGGTTCTATCGTGACCGTGTGCAGTAGAGTAAGTAAACTTCATGAGCTAAATTCAAATGCAATTTCTTTAATTCTCTTAACTTCTCCTAAGTCAGAGTAATGCATTTCTTTCTCTTTTTTTTATTAGAATAAATTTTTTGAAAGTAACCAGCGGGCAGTTCCAATGGAGACAGTTGATCCAAAAAGAAAAAGAGAAAAAACAATATGTGTATACAAATAACAATGAACTACTTTACTTTGTTAGTGATGGGTATGAACCTATTCTTTAAGAACGATGTTTTTCTCCCTAATGATTTGAAAACAATCAGAAGGTACAGAGTCGGCAGGAAAGTGTAAAACTCTAGCAGAAAAATGTTTTTGAAGAGATTTTGAGATGTCTGAGATATGTAGCTAGTTAAAGGCTAGGGAGTGAAAGAATTGTTAAATATCGTTTGAGGAGAGCTGTGTGATTCGCGATTGTGGAACTCAAGGACTGGTGTCGTTAAGTTTATTAAAATTAAATACATGAAGGCAAATAGGTAAATCGTTTTTGATGATGGCAAGAATTCACTGACTTTCCGATTTCTTGGAACGTTTGTTTAAATAAAACCTAGAATAGTTTTCAACATATTGAATGTACCTACATACTGCTACCTGAGTATGCATTTTACAAAGAAGCGTTAGAAGAATGTAAGGCTAGCCTCTATAGCATACCTCCCAATGGGTAAAGATAATTCAATTCTTTCTTTCATGACAGACAGTTAGAAATAGTTGAATAGAACAGAATACCGTTGAGAAACTCATTTTGGGTATTCCACGGTGAGCAGCAAATGGAGGATACTTGATTACCACAGAGTTGCAGGTGGACGTGATTCCTAGAGTAGAAGTTTTCTTCCTAGTAGGTGATTGGCTAGTACTCTTTTAAGTTAAGTTTAATCTTTCATCATCTAAGTCAAGGCTTTAATCAAGCAAGCTTATGTAAAAAAGGTCATGCACTTAATACCAGCAGACGCAAGAGTGTCTATAACGTGATGTTGATTCTGTGTTACGTATTCCGATCAAACATGAAATGAATAATAAGTGCAGAGAGCTAAAAGGCAGTATTATAATAGGCATGTTTGATCCCCTTGAATAAATCGCTCTTTGTGCTAAACATTGTTTATCACTGTGTATAATTTAGTAGGATTAAGGACGTGATAACTTAGCAAAAGGTTTTGGGCAAGTGCTAGTCGATCATCAAGTTCTTTTTCCTACACCGCATACACCCGGCTGCACAACATAACAGCCGTACTTGAAAATAAGCAATCATGAATTAAATATTCCATGTTGTCAGGCTTATGTCCTTTTTAAGTCCCGACCATACGACTCAACAAACACAGACGAATGGAAAACGCATTTGTGATGAATATTTATGCAAACTATAGTCAATTACAGCAATAGAATTTGGAAAGCGTGTACCCCATTTATCCAGTGTCAATGTAGTTTATAAAAGAGAATTCTTTACTCAGAATTTTCTGTGACTTGTATATAGAAACCGTCCCCAAAATGAGCCCCGGTAAACGAAATTCATCTTATTTTGCCATTTGTTTCCCGTCTAGACGATTCGACAAACCAGTGATTTTCTGATGTTCGTCTACATTGATCAAGTCGAAATGCTAAAGTCGTGCAACTATCCTAGTTTCTTCAAGTGTATATATGTAAGACGAACTTCGGAAAAATCCAATTGGTGGAACCGGGTATTAATGTTGGCCAATTATTCAGACTTGACCCGGAAGTTGTGCGGATGTGGGATTATCTTTTACGGTTAATCTCTGATGATTTTGTATAGCTAGAACTACAGTTCCACAATTCAATTGAGCTAGTTAATAGACTTTTAGCGATTGGGTACATTGAAAGAGTGCAAGCAAATGAATGCATAATACTGTTTATTAATTTGACAAATTTTTCTTTTATACATTTTTAACATGCCCATATAACAATCATTACAATAAGTAAGATAACAAGGAAATAACAATGAGTTCGAAAATTTGCAAATATAACAAATTATAATAACTGGTTCATATTTAGACGCTAACAATTTTATCTTTGCTATAAATGAATTGTAGTATTACTATAACGTTTATTTTTATATACAAATAACCTGAAGGAATTTGATATACTTTTTCCTATTGCGTTGGCCAGAACTGCAAACGTTGGTGATTTTGGTACATTCCTGCGCTTACGAAATGTGATATTGGCAAGGAATGTATTTTGAAATGAACTAAAATAAATTCTTTATTACTGGAATTAAAAAGTCTTGATTAATTTTGTAGGGTAATTGAAATTCTTTAGAAAGAGAAACCTGTTTGATTTTGGAATAAAATGATCAATTTCAAAATTAAACATATTGGCGACTCCAGAAATGTTTCTAAGAGAAAATGTGGTTGTTAAGAGAGTATTACATTTGTATTGATTTACGATGATTGTCGAGGACGGCCGAACATACAAGTAAAGGGTGCGTAAGAAATGTAATAGCAACCCTCTTTCTCTTCCACAACGACAGCCGTCGAATACAGGCCCGCTCAGACGTGTTAACAATTAACATTTAAATAAACGTCTTTTACATTTACAATTCACGAGTATTTTTCTATTAAATTATACAGTCCATTATATTGAAGTACATTTATAATTTGCAACAGTGGTTGTTGCACATTTGAATGAATGTCGTTTCTGCTGTAGAAATTAAATTCTTAATGATTTGGATAGAGAATTCCTAGAAGTTATTTGAAGAAATTTGATTCATTTTTAAAATTAAACATTCTATAGGTGATGGGGCTATTATTTATTAAGTAGTACTTCCATATCAGTATCTGCAGTTATATATATATATTGCACAACCGATTGTCAAGATGCCACATTGACAAAAGGGTTGTGAAATATAGGGTGTCCCAATGGTCAGCGCTCGGAGAATAGCGTCGTTACTTGTAGGAATATCAAAAGCTGTTACTAGAAAAAGCTTTTTTGTATTTTTGTTATTTCTCTTTCAATGGTGACTACAAGTATATATCTTTATGGTGGTCTAAACCAAACAGTTTTGACGTTATTTATTTTTTATTGTGAACTATCGTCATATATAACAAGACATCCTGGTATGGTTGATAAACGTTTGGTTTCAAAGACCTTTCAGTAGTAGACTCTGACCTCTAATTTTTAGAATGATTAAAGTGATTAAAACTTTAACTACATAGTTTCTTTAATACAGGATGATCAAAAAACAATATACATAATTTTATCAAATTTCTTTAAATGTTATACCCAGTATGTTTTAATATCTTCTTATTCTACACTAAATGCTTATTGCAACAGTATAGCATTACGTAAATCTACACCTAACAGTTTTGGGATTATTTGCTTATTTGACGTGAAATAAAAACTTTTCAACCAGCCCTGATATAATTAAAGAGATTCGCAAACAACTTTATTAGCGTAACCTAGATACAATACTTACGGTAGTTTTAGCTAAAAACCCTTTTTCTACAGGGCGATCAAGAAAGAAAATTCTAATTACTTCAAACATTTTAAATGATGCAACTGAAACACTCCCTATATTTTCTACTAATTGCTGATCATAGTAGTATAGCTTTGCAGGGTTTACCTTGGACGGCTTTTGCGTTATTATTATTTTACTAGTGCTTATTGAGCAGCGTGAAGGCATTTTACAAGAAATAACTGAATAATGTTAAAGTCGATAGGTGTAGACCCTATGAAGCTACACTACTATGATCAGCAATTACTAGAGAATAAACAAATACTAAAATATGCAGAGTGTTTTTGTTGTATTATCTAAAAAGTTAGGAAAATTAAATTTAATCTATCTCGATTGCCCTGGAGAAAAGGCGTTTGTAGCTAAAACCCAGTAAGCACTTCTAAATACAAGTCGGTTTCTGCTCTCGTCATAAACTTAAACATTCTCTAATTACCACGGTAACCGATTTTGTCTTTTTCAGGTAAAACTATTACTTCTTTAAATACTTAAAGGGGTTTCTTTAGTTGGTGGAAGGTGAGTAGAAACCGTAAAAGGTTATAATCTTAATTTCAGAAAACTTGTCAAAATTTTTGTTGCGTTTCAAAGGAATTTGTTTCCTTGGTTTTCAATTTGTAACCACTGCAACAATCGAATTTGTTTTAACAGTATTTGATATCAATTGTATGTCATCAGAAATGTCAATAATAAGCGACAGTAAAATTCTCAAATTATTTCAGTGAAACTAAATCAATTTGTTGTTACTGGTCATCATTTTGTTTTGAGCGGATGAAATTTTCTGAATCTTGGTCATTATAATCTATTCAGTGAGAACTTCAAGATCAACTATCGCAAAAGTACCCTTGAATTTATATTTTTGTGGCGTTTCTTTATCTCTTTACACACTTATGCAATGCATAAGCAATTGAACGTTTGAAAAGCAATTTTATAGTACGGAAACAATGTTTTGGCGATCATTGCATTTCTAGTAAATTAAGTTAACAACGAAAAAGAAAACAAAGTGTCTTACCATTGTCACGTTCGATGAGACTTTCAACCATAAATACATGAAGGTGTGTTCATTTAATTAATATAAATCAGTATTACGCGAAACATTCGATCAGTTGAAATTTTTGTCAAGCTTTAAGAAAAGAAACTTACAAGAATGTGAAATTGTCTCAACAACTAGAAAAATTGCTGAGGTCGTTGGTTTGAAGGAAGTAAAGTTAGAATAATAAAGTATTACTAAATGTATTCCTTTTGAACGCGAGACTTATAGTAGTTTCAAGAACCTTTCAACCGCAGATTCTTCACAAATGCAGAAGCAAATAATACGGAGTAAATTTTCAACAGCATTGAGATTTTAGGGAAGATTTTAGGAATATGCTTGCAACTACGTTTATTAATACCAAAAAATAAGATGTTCCTTAATTATTACTATTAGATATTTTTAACATTTAAATTTTAGAGATTTATCGAAACAAACGTTGGTTGATATTTACGTTGTTTTTCAATTTTCCCTAAAATAAAACTGCCAAATACATTCAATGTTCAGAGTTAAATTCTGGACAATCTTTATTTAAAATACTTTTTTCTAAAATGCATATAACAGAGACAGAATGTAGAATTTTACACATACATTTCCTGCGGTGCATTTCGAAATGGTACATATGGTATACCAATAATATTTATTGCGTTACGGTTTGTAAACTGCATTGTAAAAATATTACATCTGATCATATGCAGAATTATAAAAAGTTCATATTTATGCAAATATCAAATAAAGATAACGATCATCTCCGCCACAGAGATAAAATTTAATGACAGGAATTTAATTTGTGACTTATTCCGTTAATCCTAACCATAACTGATTAGCAGCACGTGTGAAAAAAACTGAAAATAACAAGTTACAGTACACAATTGGAACTATACCCAGCAGAATCTCAAAATTCTCAGAGCTTCAATTAAATTCATGATATCTCTAATGATGTTGTTCACAGCTTGATATTCTCGTGGGTTGGTCTACGACTCGACGTCATTTAATATCTAAAAAGATTTCTTTCCTAAAAATGTCCGTGGTCGCAATACATCACTTTAAAAATCCTAGATATCCCTTCAACAGTATCTCATTTTGACATCGCAAATAATTACTAACGTATGAGTGCATTTGTTCCTTATCTCTACATTTTATTTCCTTTTATTGGTGTAGAAACATTCATTTAACGCGTTATATTTTTTTACTGATCTTTTTAGGAAATTCTGGTTTTACGCCGAATAAATAACTAAATATTTAGCAAATTGTAGCCATAAATACTTCTTTTTAAGTGAACTAATTATTCTTATGTAAAAACAAGCATTCATTTTTTCGTAGCAATTTCTATAACAAAAGAAGGAACTTAAAAATGTGGTATTCAGAAGACCCTTTTCGGTTGAAGTAAGGAAGGGGAATAAGAATAATGGCTTTCAATTAGTTCGGAGTTTAGAGCAGCTGAAATAATTTGTATACAAAATATTGTTTTTGGAATCTTTATTGCTTCTTCGTTTTTTTGCAGTTTTCCTCCTACTTAAAATATGTAATACTTTACTTAATTTAGTGTCTTCTACGTACAAATTAGGCATACAGGGTATTAATAAACAACATCCACAAATTGATAGGTAAATTAATGATGATTGGACAAGCACCTTCCTTCAAAAGGAACCTATAATTGATTCGTCTCATTAGTTACGGAGTTAGAGGATTTTAAAGTTGTATGTATACATGTCAACTGCCAGGTGTATTATAATTACTTATCATCAAAATATCAGAACCTACTTGTAATAATATAGAGTGCGCTCTATATACAGTAGGGTGGGCCGAAAAAGCAAAAATTTTTTTTCAAGTCGTAATATCGCGTAAAAGTTGCAAATTGGGGAGACTAGAAAGGGTTGAAAAAAGAAATAAAATTGGTTTATATCTTCCGGTCGCGCATGTGCTCTAAAGTTTGCCGAAATTTGGAAATATTCACATTTTTACAATAATTTTTAACATTTTTAAATTAGCCTCTTCCCGAATCTAATAGCTCAAATTCTTATGTATTAGAACAACACAAAATAATGTTTAAATATTACTTAAATCTGTCAACATCTTCCGGTCGCGCATTGCCTTCAAAGTTAATGAAATTTTGAAAAAAATTTAGAAACAAAGGTAGATCATATTTTAAAAAAAATACTAACAACTTACATGTTCTTTTTTTTTGGTTTTCTTTATTGAATACAAGGTTAAATGTTTAAAAACAAATTATTTTAGACCATTAGTAATATTTATAAACAGATTTTTTTATTGAAAGCACTAGGTTTTTATGTGAAGAGTAATAAGTCCAAGAAACTCATGTTGAACAATTGAGCATCTCTGTTGTTACTTATTCTTAGCTAAAAGTACTCCGAAATCTGATTTATGGACAAAGTTAGGCATGGTTGACCTTGATAGCAGAGTCGTTTGATAGAACCATCCCTATACTCAGCTCCGCTTTTCCTGAGGCTTCTGTCACGAGTTTCAAAGATCGTTCAACTGCCTGTGTGTGAACTGGGAATGTCTTGAATGTTATATCCCAATTAGGAACTCAGTCACCTTGAATATGTGATTTAAATTCATCGTCATCGACCTCGAATGTGACAAGGGACCAGGATATCGTACAACCAAATCCTCTTTACAGTTTCCTGACTTTATTGCCATGTATATATCGAGTAGATATTGCTGATCCTTACTTAGTCTACTGCTGTCTATTGTGGGGTCTAGGTATTGAAACAGATGCAGAAATGGCAGTTCAAACTGCCCATTATAACGGTTTCACCAAATGTACTTCGATTCGGCGAATCAGACCGTTTTTCCAACCTGTATTAACTCAGTGCAACCGCATCCTATAACAATTAATTTTTCAAGAGAAATACCCCGACCAGACAGATAAGAAATAATAGAAGTGACAATATATTCAGAACTTCCAAAAGTTGGAGTAACATGGCCGATGTAGGCTGAACCAAGTTCTTGAATTAGCGAGTAATGCTTTTCCTTTTTTACTTTACGGAGTCTTTTAAAATGAGCCTGATCTACTACTAACGTGTCGTCCTTCCTCCCATCCAAATAGAGACCTTGTAGTGGAAATTCTTTCCTTGAACTATGATTTTTCAAAATTTCATTAACTTTGAGGACAATGCGCGACCGGAAGATGTTGACAGATTTAAGTAATATTTAAACATTATTTTGTGTTGTTCTAATACATAAGAATTTGAGCTATTAGATTCGGGAAGAGGCTAATTTAAAAATGTTAAAAATTATTGTAAAAATGTGAATTTTTCCAAATATCGGCAAACTTTAGAGCACATGCGCGACCGGAAGATATCAACCGATTTTATTTCTTTTTTTAACCTTTTTTAGTCTTCCCAATTTGCAACTTTTCCACGGTATTACGACTTGAAAGAAAAAATTTTTGTTTTTTCGGCCCACCCTAATATACAGTATGCTCATTTTAAGGGCCCTCCCCTGAATGCTTGGGATTAGGCAACAGGTCTTACAATTCAGGGATACCTTTGTGTAATTCCAAATTTTAAAAACAAAATGGGTCACGTTAGTATAGTTTGTTTTCTATAATACATGTTAATGTCAAAGTTTCTCATTTATGCAGGTTAGAAATAAGATTTGATTTTTTAGAAAACACAAGAATGATTATTAATACATTTATGTACTCTAAAACATTTAAAATTTAATAATAAACAAAAAACTTATTTAACAAAAAGAAAGTAAACAAAATAAACAGGTTTGTGCAAAAGGTAAACAGGAAATATAACCAAACAAATGTCAAACAGTTGACTTTTGTGAGTTTTTAAATTCCCAGCAAAGTATGGTGTAATTAACAAGGATTGAACATTTTAAAGAAAAGCCGGCTCTGAATTGTAAGACGTGTTGCCTATTTCCAAATATTTAGGAGAGGACCCGTAAAATAGGCATACTGTATATAACTAAAACACGTAACGTCTGAAGAGAAACAAAGAGAAAGTTTACGACTAGACGTTTCTCATTTACACAGTGCCCCATAAAATTTATTGAAATTAAAGTAATGAATGAATTCTAGAAATTTTCTAGAAATTGTATGTCTATATAGTTGGCATTGCTGAAAACTGTTTCTATGCTGTTTAGAATCATGATAAAATAGACAGAAAACTGAGGAAAATTTCAGTTTGCATTTTTTGATCATTCTATATTATAAGGTGAATGGATGCAACTATTGTCACAGTTATATCCATGGCAATAGTTTACTAAAATATACACAGAACAGTGCTCCATTTAAAACTAAAAAGTTCATGTCATTTTCGCCGAAACCGAAAGTCAAGTGAATGAGCTGATAACAGTAAGCACGTTTTACGTAGCTTTTCGCACAACCGAGATATCCACTTGATTCACTTTATCTGTTGCGCCCTATCTTACCGAAGTTTAAACGTTTACGCAAAGTATAGAAAGGTTTAAAAGTTGTAAAAAGCATTAAATTATTTAAAAAAAACAAGAAAATTAATTTTCAATTGAAATTAATAATTAAATCTGTTCGAGGCAATGAAATTTAATTTGATTGCGAAATAGAAGTAAACAATAACACCTTTAGTATTGAAACACAGTAAAATAAGCGAGAAATCTGAAAGTATTATGATTGAGATTGACGCAAAGGTCTACACGAATACAAAACCGAAAGTTCAGGTCAGAAGGATAAACAAAGAAAAACAAAATTCTCAGTTACTCTGAGGTATCTGATGAAAGTTATTTGATCTATAGAATTTATTTCTGTATAGTACTATTATTGCTCACACAAAGTAATTAATGCTGAATTTTTTACAGCCTCATACATATGTAAACGTTAGTTTTCCTTTTTTTTTGTATAAACTTGTCATATCTTTCTGCGTTAATGTTCCGTGAACTTGACCGTTTTAACATTCTGTTTTTGGATTGATTATTATTTGCATCAAATTATAAGTTGAGTAATTTCAGGTATTTACATAACTAATGAATTTTGCAGCGTTTTGCATTTAGATCCTCTTAATTCCTTTTGTTTAGTACGCATCAGTGTTGTTTGTTCTCTTTCGCATCGTTGTTGTTTGATGCTGTAAGTGCACTCTAACTGAAAAGATGAAAGCAGGGGGCCTGATAATTAAGTAATGTAAGCTGTATTAACTATCAGTGGCGTAACTACAAACACACAAAAATTCAGAATAGTCCCTTTTCCACTTTCTTTTCTGAACATCCTAGATGTTTAAAATAGAAACACTTTCACTACAAATACAAGATGATGATTTTACCACAAATTTGTTGCAGTCTAAAAAACGAAAAAGAAACGAAACTGACTGTATTCTGTATTTTTGCGATAAAATATTGCTTATTAGATTTTGAATCTCTAAATCCAAAGGTCGGAAATTTATATTTTCTAGTTAATATTAGTTTTTAAGGTGATAAAGATTTTAAATAGCAAGCCTGTTTTAACATAATGAAAATACAATTGTAAGTCCTCTGTTAGTACGATGTTTAGAATAAAATGCGAACCTAGAGCAAGTGAAACATGAAGGAATATTCGCAATGCAGAGATCTTCTTGAGTCACTGACCACACCAAACTAAATAGCAAGCAAACAACATTTAAATGTAAGAGTTCAGAAGTGGTAGCAAACAGGAAATCCTTTGAAGATGAATCTCATTCAGACCGTCTAGACTATGCAATACGGTTCAATACAGCTGGCCCACAGAACTATACGAGGGCGGTTCAATAAGTACCCGTGTTAGAAATGAAGACACAATTTTTTTCAAAATTTTTTTTTTATTTTTCAACATAGTCTCCTTTTAGAAATATACACTTCTCCCAACGTTCCTGCCATTTTTTAACCCCTCCAAAAAATAGGATTTGCCGAACTCTCCAAAATACGCCTCTATCTCGGCGATGACTTCCTCGTTTGAGCTAAATTTTTTTCCCGCGAGCCATTTCTTCATGTTAGGAAACAAGAAAAAGTCGCAGGGAGCCAGATCGGGTGAATACGGGGGGTGCGGCAACAATGCGTCCTGGTCGCTCCTCATCAAAAACGGATGTTCGCCCACGTTTAAATTCGTTGAACCAATATCTAACTGTGGTCATAGATGGCGAAGTGTCCCCATAAACAGCATCCAACTTTGCTTTTATCTCCTCGAATTTTTCCTATCCAAAAACAGAAAGCGAATTACCGAACGATACTGCTCTTTTTCCATCTTAGCTAAAATCACGAAACACGTCTTACTCAAATGGCTGTCAAATCCAAACTAACCTATCAATCAGTCTGCAATTGGTTATACCGTCGTTTGATAGATGGCAGCACACGACGATAACACCAACTTCCCTCAGGAACGCCTTCTGTCGTCAAACACGGGTACTTACTGAACCGGCCTCGTATAATAATATAATATGTGACGAACAATCTCTCTATTGATTTATTATTGCTTCATAATGTATAGTACCTTTAGCAGCAATTAATCATTATATTCTAAAAGGATGTTTTGCTACTAAAGTAGCATCAAATCACAAACCTTAGAATTCAAGTCTTGACTGTTTCAATTTGAAATTACATGTCTAAGTAATTGATTTTCTTTACAGTAGTTTTAATGTATAAGTGTCTACAGTAGTCAAACGGTTCTAAATTTGTTTTTGTAAGTTTAGAAATACGTAGAAGTTTGTATATTTAAAATAATTTAAGACTGTTAACCCAGCCAAGAAATTCAGATAATCCTTATACAGAAAAAATTAATATGTAGGCAATACTTTACGAATAGATTAGAAAGTTTTAATAAACGGACTGTTAAAGTTTGCATTAAAAAATCCCCGCCACTGCGAGAGGAATTTTATTTCAATAGTACATGCCGTTTCCAGGCTAATAAACATAAAAGTGAGTGCGCTCCCCTTTATATCTTCTTTTCTGGCAGAGGCAAATAGTTGGAACACTTCTACAATTAACACAACAATTTTAATAACAACACAAACTTTCATTTTAATATTGTACATTGTTCTGGAAATATTGGAAAAACTTTTAACTTTATTATCGGCCAAAGAGTTGATTCCTAAAGTATTGCCTACTTAATTAAATTATTTAACACTCTACATACACATACTATCTAACAATTTCTCTACCAAACTTGGCATAATATAACTACTAGTAAATAACAAGCGAAATGGCAGTTGTAGTTATGGTGACTGTAATGTAAGTATATGGAGAACTTTGTCATGCCTTAAAACTTTATATACAGGGTGGCCGAAAAATCGTTTACCAGCTTATAATTATTTTATTTTTAAAGATATGAATAAAATGCAAACGAGAAAGTTGTTTGATGTAATAAAAGGCATAATATCATGCATTGAAAGAAAACCCAACGCCTACTGTTTTTGCGTAACATCAACTAACTTTAATTGTTTAAATGAAACACTCTGTATATTTTTCAAAATTCTGAATACACTTGAAATTCTCTTTTCAACCATATTGCATACTTAACGATTTTCTTGAGATCTTGGCCTGCAAAATTACCCGATTTATCAATTCTGGATTACTTCCTATGGGGCTTTTTAAAGCATCATGTTTATATAACTACATCAGCAAGTCTAAATAAATTGAAAAATAAATTTTTCTACTCTGAAAATTAAATTATGCCTAGCGCATTGTAACATTTCTGGTGTAACTAATGCTATAGCTGCAGTAATTTTAGTTTCAAACTCATTTAGACTTGCTGATGGAGTTACATGGTCATGATCTTTTAAAAAGTTTTATTAGAAGTAATCTAGAATTGATAAATCAGGTAATCTTGCAGGCGAAGACCTCAAGAAAAGCGTTAAGTATGCTATATGGTTGACAAGAAAATTTCAAGTGTATTAAGAATTTTAAAAAATATACAGTGTGTTCCATTTAAACAATTAAAGTTAGTTAATGTTACGCGAAAGCAGTAGGCGTGGGGTTTTTTTTCAATGCATGATACTTTGCCTCTTATTATATCAAACAACTTTCTCTTTTGCATTTCTTTCAATATCTTTAAAGATAAAATAGTTACAGGCTGGTGAACGATTTTTCAGCCACCCTGTATAGTCCAGGGAATAAAGACATATTTGTTTGCAAAAGGTTACGAAGTTCTAATTTTTGGATGTGTTGTGCATATCGGTGCCCTAATGAAAAATCCAAGTTTTCAACCCGTCGCTCCTGTGCGGGCGCCGTGGGGCCCCAAAAATCATCAAAATTCCGAACTTCTTTCAGTTTTTCGATAATATCTTTTTACCATAGCATTACAGAGGACCAAGTTTTGATTAAAGGTTGTAGAGCATTACATTTGCTACAACTTTTGTATGAAAAATGCTTTTTTTAGAACGATTAGATATATAGTTACGCTTCATCAAAGTTACCAATTTTTTGTAAAAATGATACGTTTTTGAAATTTTTGATTTTTTTATAAACAGGTTTATTACTATTTAATTTATTATTATTATTATTATTATTAATAAATTAATGGTAATTTTACATAAATGAATTTATATAAATCAAAATATTAATCATGAACCGGATGGGCAATTGAAATAGCAACATTAAAATGGAAAGATAAAGGAGCCGATTACTAATTTTTATAATTATAATAATAAGAGATATTATGGTAATGTAGATACTATAGTAATAAGAAAAGTTATAACATTCTACGTTTAGCTATAGTATCTGGCTTCGAAGCTTCAGCCAGTTCTTCTTCGACTTTTTCCATTAGCAGCTCAGTTGGATTTGGATTGTCTTCTTCATTTTCATCAGTTGTGGTGTTTGCTGTATTTTCACAAGTTTGCCCAGAGTAATGTTTACAAATGATAGAGCACCTGAACCCGGCCTTTCTACAGCTGTAGACCTTAGTGCATCCTTTGCAGTGGCAGGAAATGAAAGTCAGGATTGACTGATGAACTGTATCCCTGGCGGTTTTAATAGGAACAAGTTCTTTAACGCCTTTCCCCCATCCCCTGTCCAGAGGGTTTTTCATTTCGCTCATCCATGTCTGAATTTGGTGATACGTGCGGAAGACATGGTACATTGCAGCATCCTGTGTAGGTGGCAGCTTGGCTAGATTGAACTTGGTGCCAGTAGCAGATTTGGAGAAGAGGTGATAGCGCAAAGTATTAATGCTGTTGCCTTGTCAGCACCATAATGATAAAGAAGTATACGTTTTATGTGAAATTAGCATTATATTATTGTTGTTATTAATAATAATAATAATAATACTAATAATAGTAATAAAACTGTTTAAAAAATAAAAATTTTAAAAAAGTATCATTTTTACAAAAACTTGGTAACTTTGATGAAGCGTAACTATCTACCTAATCGTTCTACAAAAACATTTTTCATACAAAAGCTGTAGTAAATGTAGTGCTCTACAACTTTTAATCAAAACATGTTCCTCTGTAATGCTTTGGTAAAAAGATATTATCAAAAAACTGAAAAATGTCCAAAATTTTGATAGTTTTTAGGGCCCCACAACGCCCGCGCAGGAAGACTTGAATTTTTCATTAGGGTACCGATATACACAACATATCCAAAAATTAGAACTACATAACCTTTTGCAAGCAAAGGCCTCTTTTCCAGCCTCTATTCCCTGGACTAATAGTTAAAGCAGGATTGAGCAACCCTACCACAACTTAACCCGTTAGAAACAAAAATTGTCTACTATCTAAGTCGGAGATCGAAGGGCTGCAAGGTATTATTTATGTAAAGTTAGCTCAAGTATCATAAATTGGCTAATTTAAATAAACGATCTCGGTAATAAACAACAACAAAAATGTTAAGTGGACTGCTTATTTTTGAAATCTAGTCTACTCTGCTCTGTTGTCTTATAAGTTACATTGATACAAACCCAAAAGATAGGTCCCAAGATAATTTAACAGAACTCGGAGATTCATGAGGGTTGCGATAAAATCTTTAAATCAATAACTGTTCAAGTCATATACAAATATTTTACTACAATATGTATGCTAGGGCCTGCTTGTTACCCTGTTGTGGAGGGGGATATGTGCGACCCGACAGAAACAAAATGTGCGTACAACCAAGTGCACGGCCTTTAGGGTACAAGCCTAAGGCACACAACATTTTTTGTAAATAAAGTAATTAAGTGTATTCAGTTATTTAGTCAAGTCAAGTAAGCTATCGAAGGTCCTATCCACAATAACGTTGATGGTGAACATTGCTGAAATAATCCCTCCCCTATTACTATGCTATATTAAACAAAGCACCTGAAGATATTACTAGTTCCAAAAAGAGGTTAATCTATGTGCTGCCTCTTTTTCTCCGGGCAATCGGATCAGAAATAGCAGGCCCAAAATTTCATAAACCAGTGGAATAGAGTGTAAAGGCAACCTAGCATCGGAGATCTCAATTTATTCTATAGCTTCTTAAGGACTTTGACCGATAACAACCTCGTCTCGTTTTGACAACGAAATAATGCTTGAATTCACCAAAATTAAGATTATGGTTCAGAAATAAAAATGCTGCGATGGGTTTCTATTAATTATTAGTAAACGCATCTTCTAACTGCCGCTGCATGATCAGCAAACCAAGGACTCGTTGCCTAAGACCATCCGTAGATCTCCATAGATTATTGCTGACTGACTCACTACCTCGGGATCTTAAAGACGTGAGGGAAGACGAGAGTTTGTAACAGACAAATTTATCGCATAATTGTTACTTGTAATGACATGCTCTAACAAAATTACCCATGTGCTCAAAGTTTCGAAAAAAAAGCTTTTGTTTAGAACAGTAGTGTTTTTGTCAAAGGTCTTCAAGGAGACATTATATTGTGTATTCCGTTTCATTAAAATCTACAAATACGAACAGATGAAGTTTAAAATGACCGTAACAGCATAAAAATAATTTTTATATTCTGCACGCTCAAGCTGCAATTACACGATTTAAAGCAAGAATAGCTAGTTTGATCATTGGCTTCTTTACTGTTTTTTCAGTTATCTCATGTAACTATAAACCGCTAAACAAGACACGCCTTCTAATTTTAGCAACTACAAAACATTTTCATATCATATCACTTATACTAATGCAAGAACTAAGCACCATATTATTAGGTCAATATAGAGGTGTAATGTTCATTAGGACCCCAGAAAAAAGAAAATTAAAAGAGTACCGCAAACTATCGTTTATGAACGTTTGTTTGCGTGATGCGATAAGTTGAAACAAAAGACTACTTGGTGAAAACTTAAATAAACCGAATATGTGTTTAACGAGCCGGAATAAATATCGTTGTATATCCCTAAGGAATACACAGAAATAAAGGTTAAATATCAGTAGTTTTCTGAGTTTGTTTTAATTCAAAAACTATTTCCATTTTTATCAAATATTATTGCGATATTCTGTGATATTGAATCTTTAAATACCTGCTAACTATTCCAGATTCACTCTTTTGCCTGTGTGCTTTCGATGCGCTGTCCACTAGTGAATTACATCATGTGGGAGGAAATTGTAAATAAGCGAGAGATAAACAAACAATACTGTCCAGTACTATCAGCCCACATACACAGGCTATATTTACCTGCACCATCTACTATATATTTACAAATTTTCACCAATTTGGTGCTGTAATCAACTACCGTTAACACGCATATTGATTAGATGAAAACACAATTCAGTATCATTCAATAACTCACACCATTTCTCTTCGCTGTGGTATATTTAATAATGAAAGTTGGAAAATTTTTAGATTTTATTACTTTTTGTTATTAAGTAGTTATCTATCTAAAGAACTATTTACTTTTTCTTCAAGGTAAAGCTGTATTTTACATTTTACAATTACCTTTTTTGTAACCTTATTAGGTGTATATTTGCCTTCTGCATCTTTTATAATTACTGTAGCCAGTAGTTATAGCACAAGGAGCTGCTACAAAATAATTTTTTGTTTCAATACGAATAATTTCGATTATAACACTATTGATTGTTAACAGTATTTACAAGGGAGACCTTTTATACAAAGGCAGTTTCCAGGCTTTCTTATTTTTCTCCAGGGCAACAAAAGGATAGTTTGGGCATTTGTGCTGCCACACAAGTTGCTTGTTTACAAGCCTTTTTTATAATCTCCTTTCTGTATAAAATGAAAAATTCCTATACTAGCAGAATAATATTTACTATAAAGTTGTTTAAAGTAAAATATTGATTCTCTGCTAATAATTATATATTCTACATACTGTGCAAAGTGAACATAAAAACATAAACACATTATTAAAGTGTGATTACTAGAATCTTATTTTAATGAAATAAGAAATTGCTATCATAATTATTGTTACATTAGTTACAATTTATTAGGATATATTATTTATACTAGTCAAACTAGAGAGTTAATGTTTTATCAAGCAAGTATTTAATGCTGCGGCTCACGCTAAAATTATTACAGATCAGTGGCGTACACAAGATGCAGTCGAGGGAAGGGTTTACTAAAAGCAAAAGAGCGGCCATAAGTAAGGTAAAGTTTGATATATTGATGTGTGTATTTTATATTACCTACTTATTATTACAAAAAAAGCATTAGTAACCCCTCCTTGCGTACACCCTGTTACAGATCGTAGTATCTCAATCTGAACTTTTAGAAGTTAATTGCTATATGAACCTTTATCATCAGTTTTTATTTTATTTGCAATGCGTAATTTATCTTAATAGAAGTAATATTTATTCCTACTGCTTTATAAGGTCTTATGTCTATCAAAAATAATATTGACTTGTAATCTTCTAGTAATTTCCTTAGATCTGAAACATGCAAAGGTTTCTTATTTTACAATTTCTATTTAGCAACCAATGCTATTTGCGAATATTAAAGAGATACAAAAGTAAAATACTCCTGTATTTTATTACAATATTTACAGGCATTTTATTTGAAAAATGAGTTTTTATTTGCAGAAGTAAAGATAAATATACAGTAATTGCTCCATACTTTAAAGGCAATTAATCACACATGAGAAATTACGATTTTGTTTGCAATACAAGCTTTTTATAAACGAAAATGCAGAATTATAAATTTATATG
>VTPC01005470.1:18578-33494 GCA_011009095.1 Ignelater luminosus | reverse complement strand
TTTTTTTTTACTTTGTGTTAGTGTTAGTTAGTGCCTATTGTTGAATAAGACTTTGAAAAACAGTGATAAACTTTTGCAAATTTGTTTTTTCAACCGAATCATACCACTGAGGTATGTATGACATATACTGTGCATTGCCTGTTAGTCAAATGAACAAAATATAACAAAAAAAAACAATTTGGAAACATTACATGCTATCTGAGAACTTGCAAATCTTGCATAGGAAATCTCATATCATAAGCGTTTATGTGTTTCATTACAGAAAAAAATTCCACAATCCTGATGTACCGCGGGATGTAGAGGAATTTCTCAATTATTTAGAGCAGTTAGATGAAGAGAATGAAGATTTTGATAACTACAAAATTGCAACCATCTAGATTTGGTTCTTTTGTCACCAAAAGATTGTGAAGACAGTGATAAAGACATTGTACCAAGTGATAAAGAAGGAAATTTTGGAATTAGAGATATAGGTAAAGGCATATCGAAACAACCGATGGAGATATTTGCAATATCTGAAACTGATGAAGAAAGAGAGCTAAACCTAAGTCTACATGAAAGTGACGAAGATTTTTCGGACGATGATGATATATGCTAAAAGGCGTAAAAAGTACATGAAGAGGGGAAAACTATTTCAGGAAAAAAAAGCTGTGTAGAAAAGGCTATGAAGCCATACTATGGACATCATTATATAAAAACATTTATTAGAGGAAAGCCAATACGCCATGGCTTCAAGTTTTGGTGTCTCTCTACATCTGAAGGTTAGATGTTGAAATTTAATCCCTACTGTGGTGCTGGGGACAAAAAAGATGGTAAAACATTGGGATCATCCATGACTGAAACACTGTTCCTAAATTTCTTGCCTCATCTGTATTTTTGGATAACTTCCTCAATTCCTTGTCTTTGTTGGAGACTTTAAAAGAGAACAACATAAACTGCATAGGTACAATTATTCGTTCAAACAGGACAGAGAGAAAGCTTTTGCAAGATTCAACAAAAGAAGTTCGGGGAAGTTCCCACGTACTGCAAGATGAGGAAAATAACATTGTATTGATGAGATGGCATGATAATAACAAAGTAACAGTTTGTACAAACATAACTCCAGAAACTATTTGCTTCACGAAGGGGGGACAATCTATGCTTTCCTTTGTGGAGATTAAAACCTAAGGGACGTTAGCCTCAAATCAGTTCCGAGTAGTTCAGGTCACTTCGTCAATGGAACGCGTTTTAACGAACGCAGAGTCCATCCAAAAATCCAAAACGACACATGACAGAATTATAAATAAAAACATAAGAAACATAACTTTTTTGTTGTGAATAGAAAAAAACTAATGTTATTACTACAATAAATTTTGTGGAAATGGAGAAACTTTTAAAGGTAGAATATTGTGCACTACTAGAACATTGCTTCAGATATTAGCAAATCATGTTTTCAGAAACTTTTAAAACCAATTCTTCAGAATGGTCATCAGTATCAGATGAAGAAGCAGCCACTAAAAGAAGAAAATGTGTTCGAATAGGAAATTATGTTGATACAGTTGTACATAAATACAGGGACTTTGAATTTAAACAGCATTTTCGGATGGCTGGAACAACAGTGTATCGTGCAATAGGTAAAAAGTAAACCCCAATACATCAAGATTGGTAAACATGTGCATTCCAGATTTATTTCAAAAATCAACCTTTGTACCTGATAGTACTGGTGGAAGAGAGAAAATATCTGCAGAAACATCATTTCTCTTAGTTATATGGTACTTAAGTAACCAAGGGAGCTTTCGTGAAGTTGCCCATTATTTTGATGTTACTTTTAGCTCTGCCCATAGATGTCTGAAACGAATTCTTAAATTCCTACTATCTATTAAGTCATCTGTTATTAAATGGCCTAATGATGAAGAAAGAGGAGCCATAATGGAAGGCTTTCGTCGTAGAAAGGTATTGACCATGTAAGTGTGGCTATTGATGGTAGTCACATAGAAATACCAAAACCAAGTGACAACCAGACTGCCTATATTAATCGGAAGGGTTATCACAGTTTTTTGCTACAAGTTTTAAATAACCCTCATATGATGGGAGAAGATTTTATCATTGGGGATTCTGCATTGTGCAGTGAAATTATAATGGGTTCGTGTGTACTACATCATTTATGTATTGACTGTAATGATTTAATCGAGACTGATAACCTTGATTTCAATCAACCTCAAGACATTCCTTATCATGTAAACTTAAATGGTCCTTTTGCTGAACAAATGAATAAGCGACAACATGTATTTAATAGTATTTTTGATATTCAATAAATAAGAATTGAAATAGAATATTTATTACTTACTTTTATAACATTTTACACTATAATTAACGTGAGACATTAACATAAAAAAGAATGAGCACAAATCAAAAAATGATTAATAATTATGTTTCTTGTTCTTTGATGGTGATAGAGTGAGTACATGCAATTGTTGGGTCTTTTCCCAGTATCTCATCCATATCATCATAAAAATTAAATCGTGTAGGATCCTGTCCAGTTCGAGTCTTAGTGTCTTTAACTTTTCGGTAACTCTTTAATAAGTTTTTCCATTTATTTTGTACTATTTTGGCATTTACTTGATATTTATTACTTATAACATCATTTGCCACATTGTCATATACATCTTTACGCTTTTTAGGGTTGTCGAGATCTTGAATATGATTACTCATAGAAGCAATTAATGCTTTGACTTGATCATACTTCCATATGTATGCCAGTCTTGTGTTCTCCCTTTCAGTGTTATTGTCTTCATTTATTTCACTACCTACCCTTTCATTTCCTAAATTGATTTCACTACCCACACTTTCATTTACATTTACTTCATTGTCATCATCTGCAGGTGTAGTTGAGGTTGAGGGGCGTGTGGCCTGTGCATAAGAAAGAAAGGATCTTGCAAAATATAGATTTGAAAAAATAATCAGCGTGAAACACCTCAATTACACTTCTCACTTCCCAGTTGTTTTATTATCTGTTGTTGCTTTTATATAATCATATGATTTTCTAGTTTCTCGATCAAATATTGTTAGTTGGCGACATTCGTCGATTGCATGTGCCATGACCTATAAACTGCTATAAACCACGTCCTTCAGGTGTTGTTCACTTGTAAACAATAACAGTATAACCTCAATTTTGCTGTAAGAGTTTGGCGCTTCTGATCGCTTGCTGGTCCGTGAGGGGAAAGGGGAAAGCAAGATTGCGGGTTTCGGAGGCTTGTGACTCTTTGCGAATGGAACAGAGTACATTACTCCCCTGGGTTGCTCGGAGCAGCTCTTAGCGTTGAATGGAAAGCGCTTAATATAAATAATGGTCAAAGAAAGTTACTTTACTAGAATTTATAAGACATATTATACTGCCTCTTCTCGCAGCTCCAGAATATCTTTCTGTGCCAAAAACAAAATGTAGTCGCAACGTACTGCAGGAAATGAGATTTGATAGAAAAGATTACATTTAATGTCTAATCCTGCTCAAAGTAAAAAGTGTGCTAAATTTATTTGTTTCAAATGTAATGTAGGACTACATCCCAACGATTGTTTTCAAATTTATCATACACTCTCGCAATAATTTTCCATTTTAAAGAAATTTGTTCTTAACTGTTGGTTTTATATTTCTTGATAAAAAATGAATATGTTTCTAAACAATTATCAATTTGGAATCAAAAAGATTATCCATACAATAATAGGTTATGTAGTTTTGACACCCTATACTCCTGAGTAGACTAATTGTAGGTAAATGGGGTACTTATAGACCCTTAGTGGAAAGCACAATTTTGCAGAATGGCCGCGTATATTGTACAACCTTTAAAAAGTCACTGTAGAATATAAACATCTTTAAATATTCGAAAAAGACATTGGATATGAGTCTTAGGTCAGACTCTACAATCCCATCATGGTTTCGTTTCCGCGTATTCTGAATTATGCGGGAAAATTCCTGTATGACAGATTTACGTCTATTTTAAATTTTTAAAAATCTGCAATTACCTGTTTAAAAGACAAACCTAGATTTTTCATTTTAGATGATTCGGACCAAATTGCTCCAAGGGTCCTTGCTTGAAACATAATTTGTCACCTTTTTTATGTGCTGCTTCCGCTAAAACTGAAACGACGACGTTTATTAATAAACCATCAAAGGTATCGATCGGTTGCTGACGATGTTGCCGTTTTAGAGAGAGCAGAAAAAGTGTCAATCTTATGATGATTGATATAAATCTTTGACAACCAAAATCAACAAAACAACAACAATTGGAAAAAACAAAACACTTTTATATTCGGTGCTATAGGCAACAATAATGGTGATGAAAGTAAAGGAATAAAGGTTACACTAACGGTAAAGGTAACCAAAAAGTTTATATATTCCGAAAACTCTTACCGGTTATAAATCTTCTACTAAGAATAAGGCCTCAAAAAGATTGCCGAAAGAAACAAGACCATTATATCAGTAATTGTTTACAAAATAAATTCTGAAACATAACTTATTGGAATAATACTTAATGTCATCCTCATCAGAGTGTTTGTAAGCAGATTTGGACTAGAGCTTCTCTGTCCTTGCCAATGTCAAAAAAAAAACGGTGAAGATACAGAATTAGTACATAGTTAATGTGTTGCATCTGTAGTAAAGACAAACCAACCTATTTGTTCAATAAAATTTCAAAGTTTTCATTGCCGTAAGTGAAATTAGCAAAATCTGTGGAAAAAGTCTTATATAATATGACCAATATTGTCTTCTAGCATTTACAATTGAATTCAAACCCGCGACAACTTTAAAAATTGCATTTTCATCAAACAAACAAATGCTAATCATTAAAAAAAATTTACATTATATAAAATTGTTACTTTGAAAGAATACTCTTATTATTCACAATAACAAAACACGCGACATTTAAGAAAACATAATACTAAGTTTTAAAGTATTCACTTTCATATTTGAGCAGGTTACGCTCCAAGTACCCGGAGCATTAGATAAAATCTTGAATCTTATCTTTGTGTACCAAACAACTTAATAAAATTCAAAAGATGAGTTTCTTGCATGTCCTGCAAACATCTTTATTGCATTATCTCGTTACGCAGAACCCCCACGTTTTAAAATTCGGAAGCCTGAAAATCAAGCTGCTAACTAATGATGAAA
Organism: Ignelater luminosus; assembly: GCA_011009095.1. NCBI lineage: Eukaryota > Metazoa > Arthropoda > Insecta > Coleoptera > Elateridae > Ignelater > Ignelater luminosus. The sequence goes on along the minus strand of VTPC01005470.1, from coordinate 28,354 downwards.
TATTGAAATCAATGGCCTCGTTTGTATCTGTAAAAGACACAAGTGGTAATAATAAAATTTATCAAGAATTATACAGAAAAATATTCGTCTTGATTAAGTGAAAAATATGTACGATTTAACAAGGTGTGAAATTTTCTTGGTTTGCGATTCAATCAAAGCCGCATTGATTGATTCTGCACATAGCGAGAAGTTTTAAAAAGAGAAGCAACTCGACAGTACAATATATATATAAACGAACGTAGGTGAATTATGTCACTGGATTCTTTGTTGGCACGCGACCATCTATCTCGGCAGGTAATGAACATGACAAGCTTGTCAGACCTGCCGGTCGATGATATGTGTTGTGGTCAATCAATTACGTACTGGAGCTTTTTTCTCGTTTAAGAAGAAATCACGCGATCGCAAAGTGATTTTATTCATTTGCACTTGAACAGGAATAGGAAATTATAATAATTGTCCTTGCAGACAATAATTATCTTAGGTGTTGACTATTGCGATAATTATTATTGAAATGAGTTGGCCGATGTTTCCTTAAAGAAAATACGTTGTTAATGTGTCTGTAATTTCACAGTGATGTATCTAAATATAGCCAAAAGGTAAAACTTTCTGAAAATTCCTTACATTATAAATAGTACAATCGTGCATTTATTATTAAAATATTGGCACAAATTTTTGTCTAAAATGAGTAAATAAAAATAATCAAGCATTTGTAATCAGACAATAAATTCAAGACATAAAAATCGATAAAACTGTAACATTCAAGTTTTAAACTGTTCAATACAAACATCAGCTAGATTTTGGTACATACGAGTAAAAACAAATAAAAGTCATATGGAGCCAAATCTAGCGAATGTGGAGCATGTTCAAACAATGTAATGTTTTCTTCAGCCAAAAATTGGTTCATAGTGAACGCTGTATAGGTGAGCACGCTGTGCCCTCTTCTTGCAAATTCGTTTGCTCAATGTCGCCAATGTGCTTTGCTTAGTCAATGTTTCAAAGCGACATCCTTCATGTTAAAGAAAATATTCATCGTCATGAATTTGAACTTCTTTTTATCTTGTTTCTTCATTCCCAAGGAGGCTGGTGATTTTCTATACATAGATCTAGCACTTACTAGAAAATTTATTGTTCTTAGTTTCTGTCAAGATGTCGTTTGTGATTTTTCTTTTGGTGAGGAGTGAGAAGGCCTGACAGCATCTTTGCAGAAACCTTTCTCGTGACTGACGGTCTTTTTATTGATATTACCCATTTTTTTCACCATTTACCATTTTTGTGGAGCAAACAACATAGAATTTGAAATATGTCACCAGGATGAACTTAATTTTTTTTCACTAGCGATGTCAAAGGTTTATTAAGATCCTCCAAGAACTTCTCAGGTGTTACTGACAAACAGCTAAGTATGGATATAGCATTGGCCCGCTGACAGACCGCATTCACGCATCACTTGCCTTTGCCTTAAATCTACATGTTATTCCGCACAAACGTGATTTCCTTCCAGTCGCTATTGAGGAGTTGATACGAGTTGGCAGGTCAGACGGCGCTGGCAGGGTAGTCAACATCGCGTTAACAGACAAGATCTAAATAGCCTGAACCACCAAATATGGATGGAGATCTCCGAAAACAGAAAATTCATTGGGCTGCAAAGTCAAAATCGTTAAACCCACCAGATAACTCACTTTGGAAGATCGTGGAGAGTCTCAAATACAAAAAGGCACAAATTTCCCCCATTCATAAGGAAAATAGGATCGTCTACTCCAATAAAGAAAAAGCGGAAGCCTTGACGAGCAAATTAGAAAGACAATGCAGTCTCAATTATCAAAACATCGATATTAATTTTGTGACAAGAATAAATAAAAGAGTCCGTTCCAAATTGCGTGAAGAACTTGATGCAGTCAGACCTACTTCTCCAGAAGTTGGCAAGTTCATTCACCAAGAAGGCGCCTGGTCCACATGGCGTCTCGAATTAGGCACTAGAAATGTTGCCTAGAAAGGTAATGCCCCTCTGGTCAGCAACATAAATGCCGTCCTCAGATTTAATCATTTTCCAGAGAAATAAAAGAAAGCCGATGCGACTGATATTTTCAAGTTCGGTCAAGACCATGTACAGAATGAACAATTTGGTTTCCGTCACATCACACATCAGATTCTTCCACTGGCCGAGCACATCACCGAAGGCTTTAACCATCTAGATCATACTAGGGCCATCTTTGTAGATGTATCCAAAGTCTTTGATAAAGTGACGCACACCAGACTTCTACACAAAATGTTAGACGTAGACCTGGGAATGGTTAAACTCATCGCCTCCTACCTCAAGAACAAATCATTCTGTATTAAGTTGTAGGACGCTCGTTTCACAGAAGGAAGAATACCAGCCGGAGTCCTCCAAGGCTCCATTATAGTCCTGCGTCTCCATTCTATGTTTGTGACTGGTCCTCCAATTGCTAAAGCTTCCTGCACTGCCTTATATGCAGACGACACGGTCCGTGTACTACTCATCTTTCTAAAAAACTAGAAACGGTAGCCATAGACATCGAAAATTGGTTCAGGACATCGAGAATAGAAATTAATCCCGACAAAAGCGTTACGGTTATCTTCACTAAACGTTTCCAGTTCATATCCACAATTGTCCCGTTCCATAGAGGAACGAGGCAAAATATCTAGGCGTTCCTCTGGACAGACGTTTAACCTAGCGAACACACGCAGAAAACTACAAGAAGAAGGCGAACGCAGCAATCTCCGCACTGTATCCACTGGTGAATAAAAGAAGTCAACAAATTATGGGTAGGGTCTGAAGAACGCAGGATTGTTCTTAGATGATTATGAAAAACATTTATATAAATACTTTCTTTTTGAATGACTTCTGATAGTGCTGATGATGAAGATTTCAATGCTACTACCTGACGTATTGGGATCTTCGGTAAGTTTAGCAGGACGATTGGTGACTTAAGATAATTTAAGACATTGTAAGAATGTTTCTATTGCTATGAGATACTCCAGTCCTTTTAAGTCCATTTAGACTAGTAGCCGCTAATCACAGGGTTTTTGAGATATTGTAGACTGTCTTAGTTTTCGCACCAGCTAAAGTACTCTGAAAATTTATGATATCAGTTCATAAGCAGTTGACTCAAGTTTCTTGGTGAATAGTTCTGAATTTCTTATATACATATATATTTCGGGTACAGTTGAAATACAATATGCTTTCAATTGTTAACAGCATCTCGCCGTATTCCCGTCATCCTTCGTCAGGCCCCTCTGTCCAAGGCATCCTTCTCTTGTAAATTGCGGTGATTCATAGATCTTCTCATATTCTCATTTCACGATCTGCTTGATCTGCCCCGCTTTCTTTTTCCCTGTGGTCTCAACTAGAATATTCTTTTTGCCCACCGTTTTCCAGGCATTATTATTAAATATCCAAACCACTTCAGTGTTCTTCTCTCTATCCTATCCATCACTGTCTCTTCTGCTTTCATTCTTGCCCTGACTTCCTCATTCGTTCTTCCTTCTATTTTCAATATTCTTGCGCTTCTTCTGATATAATCCAGTTTCACAGCTAATAGTCTTTTTGTCAGATCTGCCTTAAGAGTACATACTTCTGACCCATAATACAGAACCTACTGCATCATTGCTCTGCTCACTCTCTTTCCATTTCTATTTGAAATGTTTATATCCCACCATAGTGAATTGAGGCTTCCTATAATTCTCTTACTTTGTTGGATTTTGTGTTTTATTTCTACTTCTCCTAATCCATTTTTATCAATAAATGCTCCCCGGTACTTAAATTTCGCCACTTGATTGATAGCTACTTCATCATTAACCAGAACTTGAAACTGAGAATCGATGTTTACTACCAGATATTCTGTTTTTGCTAAGCTTATCTGTAGTCCCTACTTTTGATATTGCTGATTCGGCCTTGATATCATGAACTTTAGATCATATAAGTCCTGGGCAATCACAACCTGGTTATCCGCAAAACTAAGGGAAAACAGCGTATTGTTATTTCCTTCCAGTTCCTAAGAGCAGCTTCTACGTACAGATTAAATAAGAGAAGAGACATGCTTTAGCCCTGCCTGAGTCTCTTTGTGACCTTAATAGGGTGCGAAAGTGTAGAGCGTTTTTTAATTTGTACAATGTTAACTTCATACATTTCCATTACTATGATCTTTAGGCTGATCCAAGGCTTTCCATAGCTTTGTCCTAGGAACTGTAAGCCTTTTCTAGGTCCACAAATGCTAAATGTATTTCCTTTCCTACTGCTATGAACTTTTCCAATAACTGTTGTAAAATAAAGAGATTATCTATACAGGACCTGTTAGGTGTAAACCCACTTTGGTCTTCTCCTATTCTGTGACCGATGTTCATCTTATTTTATGGTTCATGATTTTGCAGAATAGCCTGCTTATTGTGCTGTTTACACTTAAACCCCGATAACAGTTAGGGTTTTTTTGGTACCCTTCTTAAAGATAGATACCAAGTGCGCGGTCTTCCATTCTGATGGTACCTGTACCTGTTGGTAGCAGTTGTTCATCAGCTGTGTTATTCGATCTAATAAACCAGGGCCTCCTGCCTTTGGTAATTTGATCGGAATGTTCCCCGGGCCTGATGACCGACCATTCTTTATCTTAGATAGTGCTGTTCTAACTTCCTCCACTGTCATACCCATATTTATGTCGGGTGCCTCTTTATTTAGTTGAGGATTTATTATGATATACTCTGTTATATTTCCACTTAGCAGATGTTCGTAGTGTTTTGTCCATTCTGCTATTGGGACTAAATCTCCGATTACTTTGTTAGTCCAGTTGCTTTTCAAGTTTTTTACCGTCTTCCATGCCTGGTTTGATTGCGATCCTCCCACTAGATTTTCAATGTGGATGCATTTTTGTTCCCAGAAAAAGATTTTTTTAATTTTTTTTTTAGTCGTCTTAGCTCTCTATTTTTGGTTTGATATTCTTTTCTATGCTAGGCCATCTTCGTGGCTAGCCACCTTTTGTAAGTTATTTTTCTTCTTTTATCTCATTAGACATTCGGGGAGTTTCTGATTTTTTTTCCTTCACTTTCTGTTCCTAAAACTTCTCTTGCAACTTTGCTTATCATTCTTTTTATATTTCCAGGTACTTCTTCAATTTCATTGCTTATGTTCGTGGTAGTTAGTTCTTGTTCTAGTCTTCTGTGGAAAAGGTCTCTGTAGCTGTCTTGTTTCTGGAGGAATAGTTTGTATTGTATATTACTTTCCTTATCTCCATGGTCTTGATTTTGTTGGTCCTTTTTCTAAACGGGTAGACTAGCTTGGCTACCACTAAATAGTGATCAGTTCTACAATTAGCTCCACGCTTTACTCTACGAGTGTAATCTTGTCGTTTTGTTTTCGAACTTTGTCTGGTGATAACATAGTCAATGATTTATCTTTGTTGTAGGGTTGGTCTCTCCCATGTACATCTGTGTATGTTTTTATGACAATATTGGGAGTTGAGTATCCCTAATTTATATTGCTTACATAATTCAATCAGATTTCCTCTTGAGTTGTTGACCACATCTTCTCCGTCTTTACCTACAACTTCAACATTTTCCTGTAAGCCCATTCTAGTAGCATTAAAGTCGCCTGTAATTATAATGTCTTGATGACTCTTTATCTTATTAAGTTCTTGTGATAGACTCTAGTAGAACTGATCTTTAATTTGTTGGGTGTTGTGGTCCGTAGGTGCATATACTCCTATTACAATAGGGTACAATAATGTTTCTGTATTGTTTCTTTAACCTTAAATAAAATAAACTAATTCAGTATAATGTGTGGTTTTTATGCTTCTCATTTAGAACAGAATGAACAGAATTGAATTTTGTCTATTTACTGGTACCTATATTAAACATGAGAAATTTTAAATTGGCCTTTGATTTATGTCATCTTTAAAAATTAGAGGGGGGTGTTGCATAAAACTTGACATAGCGAGAATTGTCAGGATTGTCACGACAATTGTGACAATTCTCAAAAAATCCGTTGCAAAAACCTGACAACGACAATTGACAGGGACAGAAGTTGTCACCTTAACCGCGACAGTAAATTGTCACAAATATTTTTGTTGTGGTTGCATAAAACTTTTTCTTGACAATTAATTGTAAAATTGTCGAGGACGGTTTTTTGAGCGATTTCTGCAGCGTTTTTTGGGGGCTTTTCAAGGTATTTTGAACAATTAAGTATTATATTTCACGATTTGTAATATTGATTAACTTTAATTTATAAAAATGTAAAAAATTTCAGGAAAAAGAATCTTTACGACTCTTCAAGTGAAAGTGAGAATGAGGGAGAAAGAAGGCCTCGAAATTTCAAGCCGTGTGTAAACTTTGCGCAAATTACAAACCCCCAACAACGCTTGGGAAAATTTCGGATGTGTGCAGAAGTAATAGAATATGTATTGCAGCATAACACAGAAAGAAATAGGGCACTTACGCCACAGCAGCAAATGTTGACGGCTTTGCATTGGTTGGGGAACGGGGCACAGTATCATGGCGTCGCAGATATGCATAGATTACACAAATCCACTGTGCAAAAATGCGTCCAAAACGTCTATCAGAAAATTGTTACCAAGCTCTTTCCGGAGGAAATCCGCTGGCCAACCGGTGAAGCACTTGCCTCTTTTCCTCAGCAATTTATGGCTGTTGCTGGATTTTCACGAGTCGCTGGATGCATTGACGGCTCACTAATTTTGATTAACAGCCCTAAACTAAACGAGAAAGCTTATGTGGACAGGAACGGGGACCACAGCATAAATGTTATGGCGATTTGTGGACCAAATTGCGAGTTCTTTTATGTTACCGCTCACTGATCGGGGTCCACTCATGACTCTCGAGTTATGAAGAGGTCATCTCTTTTCAACAGTGGGATCAAGATCATTGAAGACCCTTCCCGGGGGCACTACTTCTTAGGAATAGTAGCTACCCCGTTTTAAGTTGGCTGATGCCCCCAGTGGTACAAGCGGGAGCAAATGCAGTTGGGTCGCAAAGGTATCTCCGAAGGCATAAGTCTACACGGCGACTAATCGAGTGCGCATTCGGCCAAGTGAAGTCAAAATTCCCGTGCCTTCAATATTTTCGGCCGAAACCGGAGGTGGCGTCAAAGATAATTTTGGCGTGTTTTGCTTTGCATAACATACATAAGAGATTAGGATCAGAAAAATGTGAGTTGGGTGCCGATAATGGTGTTAGTAATACGATTCTATGTAATTTTACAAAATGACAACAAACATATTAATTTTTCAGACGAGAGCGATGGAGAAGAAGATGATGATGTGCCCCCCGGAACCGTACAAGGAAAAGATGTCCACTCATCGTTAGTGAGAATGTTTGCTGCAGAATAAAGTTAATTTCTCAATAATATGCATTTGTGTTTTTTGCAATTTTGTCTCTTTTTATCAGCCAAATAAATAAAACCAAGTACAGAACTGTGTTAATTTTAAAATTCGAACATTTACTAAAATAGCTACCACAGAAAGCGATTGTTATGTTGACATACTTATTTAATGCTTGTTTTCGATTAAATCATATTACGGGATGTTTCAAAATAATTATGTTGAAAAAGCCTGATAAACCAGCTGAGCAAGTAACATTATATAGACCAATATCGTTGCTACCTGCCATATCTAAGTTGTTTGAGAAACCGTTGTTAAAACGTCTTAAACCACTAATCAGCATTATCTGATTTCCAATTCGGGTTCAGAAATTATCATTCAACGATAGACCAAGTACAGAGAATAACATCTGTGATAGAACAAGCATTTGAAGAGAAAAAATACTGTCCTGTCGTATTTCTAGATGTTTTGCAAGCGTTTGATAGAATATGACATCAGGGCCTTATCTACAAGATGAGCAAATTGCTGCCGAAGAACTACTGTCTCAGCAGGGGTTCCCCAAGGTAGTATCCTAGGACCACTATATTTCTTACTTTACACTGATTTCCTGCATCAAAAGAAACAGTACTAGGCACATTTGCTAATTACACTGTTATTATGGCGGAAGATGCGTCTCAATCAGAGGCAATTGAAAAACTTCAAAATGAGATCCACAAATGGATTTGGGACTGGAAAATAGAACCTAACATTTTGAAATCATTTCAGGTCAGTTTTGAGTTGCGGAGAAACGATCGCAACCTAAAAATAACTCTTCAGGCAGAATCAACAAAATACCTCGGTCTCCATCTTGACGGAAGGTTAAACTGGAAACATCACGTGAGACAAAAGGCTGAACTCAAGGTGAAAAAAACGTACTGGTTGATCGGAAGATACTCCCAACTTGACCTAAAATCTAAAAGACTGATTTATCAGTCTATAATCAAGCCCATCTGTACTTATGGTGTGCACCTTTGGTGGGGCTGCACCAAGCCATCAAACCAACTGCCAATACAACGTAGTCAAAATAAAATTCTCCGTCTAGTAACAAATGCACAAATGCATACAATTTCATTTTGTAAACTGTAAGATAGAAAAGGGGCCAAAAGAATTTTAAACTGGGTTTTGATGTAGATCTTTCCACAAACAAATTCTTACTGTCTTACTTCTAGATAAATCGAATTAAAGAAAATCACAAAAATCAAATTACATTAATAATTAAACTACAAAAGTTTCAAGATTAAAAGAGGTCTGTAACATTAGAGCAAACATCCTATGAACTGTTATAATAATACAAGAAACACTGGGGAGTCATTTCTAATTATATCGTAGACAATCGTGTCCATTTCAGTAACGTGAGTATCGTCTCCACTGCCTCTTCCGGTTTTCTTTCGGTTATCTCTCGTGGCCTGTAAATTTAAATGTCATCAGTGCCATAAATGTCATCAATTATTTGTATTAACAGAATATCTTTCATAAAACATGCCAAAGCCCTCTTCCGCCAGTTTTGCCAAGTAGTGTTACGAAGATATGTCTATGATTTGGCTCCTCCGATAACCCCAAGAGACTTAGCTTCGTCAGTTATCTCCTTCCACTTCTTGTCTTTGTCTTCTTTTGTTAACTTTTCGGAAAACTTGCCAAACAACGTTTCTTTGTTCTCTCTAATTCGTGTTAATATTGTAATTTTAGCAGATTTCATTTTTGCAAATTGAAATTAAAATTCAACAGAAAAATAAGTTATTTAATGACTTTAAAGGTTAATTGTTGCAAGAGAAAAGGGATTTTTGAATTGAGATTTATTGACTTGTTGCCACTGGAGGTGACAGGCACCTGTCAAGATTTGACAAGTTCTATGGCCTGTCAAAAAATCGCCAAAATGTTTATGCGACACAAGTTACAGGCGGCTGTCACTGTCGCCCTGTAATTGTCGCCTGACAATTGTCGCTATGTCAAGTTTTATGCAACACCCCTCACTGGAAGCCCTTGACTTTGGAGTTTGTAATGCCAAATAATTATTTTAGCATTGAATTCCTGTAGTCTGTTGAGCAATTTAATTTTGGGTAACATTTAGTTTAAATTAGCTCGTATAATAACAAAATTTAAAAGGAACTAATATTTTTGATTTTTCTACATTATACATTCTGATATTCCGTAATTAGCAAAGCAAAATTTTTGATTAACACAGTTGTACGTAGATGCTTTAAAAAATTGCAATTGTGGTTTTCAAATCTTTTCATACCTTTACGTATTTTTATTTGGATTTGTTTGTATATGCTTAGACAATCTAATTTAGGCTTTGATATATTATATCACACGTAAGAGTATCTACTTGGAGAGTGAGTATTCTACAAAAGAGGAAATAATAGTTATCCAATTTAATACCTAATACTACATAAAACAGTT
>VTPC01005468.1:0-10683 GCA_011009095.1 Ignelater luminosus | reverse complement strand
GTGCTAAATACATAATAGACTCTCAATTAGTAGATTTTGGCAGGCAGAATTCTTTTTCAGAAAAAAAAGTGAAATAACAAGAAATATGCAATTATTGTAATGTAGTCTACATTTCCTACTGTACTTAAATAAATACAAAAGAATTTATATAGATCCTTCACAAAAATAGATATATCAAATAACTAAGTATTAAATATAAGAGTAGAACTTATTAAAATCCACAAAAAGTTTTTTTTATTACTTCATAAACAAAACTATATTTATCACAAAGTTTGTTTTTAGATCTGCGAACTTTATCCTGCAGTTTTTGGTTGTGTTTTTTCAGAACAGAAATCAGAGACGATGGATTTTTATATTTCTAGTTATTCTGACATTATTGATTAAAGAAATTATTTTAATCATGCAAGTAGGTATTATATAAAAATCAGATAGGTACTACCTTGTTTTCACTCAGTAATAGGAACCAAAATAAAATACACTATGTTTAGACTTCCATAAATGCTTCGAATGTTATCAGTTTAACATAACTTTCAAAACATGTTGGCTGCTTACATATTTGGTTTTTATAGATAAGCAGCTGTTTACAGTGACAATGGCATAATTATTATTCATAAATTGTTAACGAAAGAAAGCCATAACTAAGATCAGAAGAATCAAGTAGCTATAGTAGTAAAATGTTTAGCTCTATTAGTAGAAATGTGTTAAATACATACAAGAAGGTAGCTAGTAATAAATAACCTCAGATTTGTATTTTTAAGATAGTAATTTGGATAAATACATTTATGTACTTCTCATTGCAGGGTATAAGTCCTTCTATATTTAGAAATGCATCAACAAAAATAGATTTTGATAATGGAATTAAACGAATAACCATGTGCAATACAAAAAACAGGCATGTTCTTTTAATTTTTATATAAGTACTGAAAATAAAACTTGAACATCATGCCTTAATTAATTAAAGCTTCTTTATCTTTAAACAGAAATGCCTTATCCATATCAATGATGGACGAACTTATTCAAAATATTACAAATGATAAAGATAAAATTGATTTAAGGATCATTGTAATTAATGCTGAAGGTCCAGTTTTTTCAGCAGGTCATAATTTGAAAGAATTGGTAGCCCAATTGCATATTACAAGTGTTTAATTTAATTTCTATTTATTGCTCCATTTCCAGACTGCTGAAAGTGGAAGACAGCAACACGAAAAGGTTTTTAAATTAGCTTCTGAATTAATGTTTAACATAATTGATTCTCCTGTGCCAGTTATTGCTTGTGTTAATGGTCTCGCAGCTGCTGCAGGTTGCCAGTTAGTAGCACAATGTGACATTGCAATATGTTCTGATAAAAGCACGTTTATGACTCCAGGGTAAATCATGTTTATTTTCTACATATATGTAATTATGTATATATAAATGTAATAATATTTCAGTGTAAATTTTGGTATATTCTGTTCAACACCTGGTGTAGCACTGGCAAGATGTGTTCCTAAAATGACTGCAATGCATATGCTTTTAACAGGTCTCCCAATTAGTAGTTCAGAAGCAAAACAAAGTGGCCTGGTTTCTAAAGTGTGTTCTGAAGAATCTTTAGATAATGAGCTTGATGTGATTTGTAAAGCTATATTATCTAAAAGTCGATCTGTAGTCGAGCTTGGAAAGAAATTCTATTATAAGCAAATTCAAGAGAACATTAGAAATGCTTATATATTAGGAGGAAATCAAATGGTTGATAATCTTGCTTTGGAAGATGGCAAAGAAGGCATAAAAAGCTTTGTTGAAAAGCGTAAAGCAGTTTGGAGTCATACTTTTAACACTAACTGACATCTATGGCTGTATTTTAATTGGGAAGGCTTTGTTCTAGATTACATTTTGCTTTCTTTTTGATACATTCTGCTTGTTGTATTTTATACTTATACAGTGTTATTAATGTTGTTGTGTGGTAATTAGAGAAAAATAAAAATAATTAAGTATTCATAGGTATATCCAGATAATGCTATTGTAGCACCTATACTACATCTACCCAGAGTTAGAATAGCCCAGAGGACTAGGAGGAGACCCAAAATCCAAAATTTCAGCTTTTTTTAAGATTGAAAAACAAGAAATTTAATGTTACGTCATGACATGGGGAGCAAAACATCCACAGACGCCTAGGCCAAATTAGTCCAGTCCAAGCCTGATCATCTTCTGTTTATTTTTTGTCATATTAGAAAATGTTTGTGATTATCCTGGCTCTTCTTACCTGTGGATATGCTTGATTTCTGTTCTGTTTCTGTGGTTAGAAGAGGATATATACAAGTACTACTTAAACCAATTTATCTAAATTCTTTAAACTAAGTAATCATTCTATAATCATTCTTTAAATTACTTTGTATTTGAAACATGTTCTGTTCAAGTGTACTTATTCAAAACTTTCAACTATTGCTTGGTGCCTAAAATTCGTTCTTTAATGGCGTAACAACCACCCCCACAACTCCTGTAGTGCAGGGGGCGCCCTCTCAAAAAAAAGGCTTTCAAAAGATAGGTTGGTGTTCAGTCAGGAATTTCGGGGAATCCTCTTGTGGGAAAATCCTTCATGTTAGGAACTCAAGGCACCCAGTGACGTCACGCGCTCGGCGTCTTATTTACAAAAAATTGTTTAGAGAGGATATCAAAGAAATGCCAAAATCGATCTCCCTGGCGATAACTAAAAGACATCCAGAAAATTATAGTTTGAGTTCTTATTTACTAGAAAATAATTCTTTTGAAAAGCGCAGAAAATATGAAAATGGTTCGAGTTTGACCAAAAGTTCGAATACTGAAACACGACATCTTTATTGCAAAGAGCTTTTAATTCTTTATTTATAAATAATGTTCTGTTGTTGTGTGATATCTTTAACAACATTATGAATACAGGATGAAAAGCGAGGAAAGGTTCTTAGACTATCACGGTTGCCTCATAATAAATAGCCATCAGCCGATAATTGCTCAGAGAAATTAATTAATTAATTAAAAAATTAATAATTGTGTGTACAGCTTTGTTCAGAAAACAGAATATATGGGGCCTATAAGAGCATGTTGGGTTGCCTAAAAACGCATTAAAGATTCAAGGTTAGCGAGAAAACTTGCATTTATGTATTTGAGAAAATAACTACTTTCATAGCACACACCGGTAAGCTGACTCATGGAGTAGTGGAGAAGAAGCAAGGTGCACTTCATTTGAACCAGTTTCTACATTTTTTGTTGACGACGACATTTAATCCATAAAATTATAATATTGATGTTTTCTAATTCGGCAACAACGATTGGCATATTTTGTCCGTCACGGGTATCGGATTACAGCCTACAAGGCAACCATGATAATCTAAGAACCCCGTGCAGCGAGGAAATATATGTAGTTGGTCGTGCATTTCAATTAGGTGCAGCTATTTCGAACAATTTGTGTATAAATTAGTACACAGTGTGTAAACATGCATGAGCGTGTGCGTGTTGTATCCATGAGAAATCCACTTGGTACCTTCAAGCACTTGAAATACTTCATTATGAACTATCATTTTCACATTCCAAGTCATACGAACTTCCATCTAGATCACTGAAAGTCGTACGACCTTTTCAAATCGTGTGTAACCAGATGAATGCTATGGGTATTGTTGCTACATGAGACAAAAACAACTTAGAACCCGTTATTAAATATTTATAGTGACTACCATGGAGTTAATAATGATAGTTTAAAAAGTCAAAATTGAACTAGATGACATTTTAAACAAATGGAAAGTGTCAAGAGTCTTGAAGATGGTTTGATATGGGATTCAAAAGTCAATGTACTACAAGCTTCTACACCGTCCATTACTAAGACACCGACAGCTTCCCGACAAATTGTACAAGAAAAAGAAGCAGAAGAGGAAGACGAAGAAGGAGCAAAAAGCGAATCTTCTCCTAAATCATCGTTGCTGACAGAAAAGTCGGAAGGATTGATAGACTGGGGCTCGGATATTTCATGGCCAGATTTGAACCTCCCTGGTAGGAAACACAAAGTTTCAACAGTAATTAAATTTGTTATGCTTTTAGATTATTATTATATTTGTTAAAACTTTATTATTCTTCTTTCTAAATACACGATCTTGTTTTTATACCACACAATTTCACAAATATGTGTTGGCTTATCTTCAAAATACTACTTTTTAGCAGAACGTAATGAATGTAAACCAAAAAAATATTGTTGGCAAGACTATCATTTTACTAAAGATGCAATTAGAATTAGTAGCCGTCTAAATTATAGTCAAGTCCAATTTTTACCCCTTTGGGCTGACATTATTATCTGGCAACTTTACGTATGGTTTTAATTAATTAAATCAGAAACAAACTTGACAACCTTGAAAGTAATACGTAAAAACACTGTCGTCTGGATCTCAAAGTTCAAGCTGTCAATTAATAAATGAATAAACGCGGTGCCTTTTTTTGTTTTGTTTTCTATTACCATTGTTTAACTAAGGACAAAACGAAAAGGGAAATTACTACGTCACGTCATACCAAAAAGGTAAAAATTCAACTATAGAGGTAGTGGTATTTCTACAAAGCAACTCTACGGATCATGCGTTATTTGACACAAAAATCTCATATTTCTCGCTTACAGGTGCTTACGATTTAATACATCTTAACTTTTTATATTCTAAATTGAATACCTTGTATACGTAGTTTTACAGATATGGTGTAGGAAAGAGATACTGTAAATAGTATTTTTCTTTTTTTCCTACGAAGTAAATCATGCCAAATTGAAGAATTCTGTTGAAAGAAAAATCAATAAAAGCAAACGTTACAATTAAGAGTTGCAAGATAGGTATACGTATGATGTAGTGTATCAATGACTGCTCTAATGTGCATACAATTAAATTATTGGCGACAGGTTTTAATTACTTTACATTGTATAACCTCAATTCAACCTCATGGGTTAAACTTCCTCTTGAATAAAAAAACAGAATGCTTAACGTTTTGATTTTCTACGTATACAAAGCTGTTGTTTCTTTAATTCTCATATAGTAGATCTTTGTTGAAATTTTTCTTCTTTGACTTGTCTCTAGTTGTATTTGTATTTGTTCCCATTAGAACATTTATAGTTTTCTTTCTAGGTACATGGGGAGCACAAACTCTAGAAGAAAATCCCTGGGATGATTCTAAAAGACCTTACGCCAAATCTAGAAAATACAGCGATTTAGAATTGAATGATATTGAAGGTAGAGGCGTTTTAACTGATCGCGTGATAGCTGCATGTTCATCATATTTGGACAGAAGCCCAGAAACAGGAAAATATGTGCTATGTAAAGTAAAGTTATCTAAAAAGGTTTATTTTAAGAAAGCTCGTGTGAATCATATTACATCCGATTGATGTTTTAGATTTTAAACGATATTAGTATTCTTGGATACCATCACTTTGTTCAGTATGTAGATCTGTCATGGAACGAACTTTCTGATGTAACACCACTGGGTCAGTTACCATTTCTGATGTATCTCGATGTTTCGCATAATTTCCTGATAAAGGTTCTCGACTTCAGAGCTCCATTTAATTTAACTTATGTTAATTATTCGTATAATTTAATTAGTGAAATACAAGACCTAAGTAGTTTCTGGTCAATCGTTCATCTAAATTTATCCCATAATACTATTCATCTAATTGAAGGATTACAAGACCTCAAGTATGATAAAATAGTTCAGCTTTCATAAATGAAATGAAACCACCTGTTATCATTTTAGATATCTAAGACATTTAGATTTATCTTACAATTCAATTGAATTTATAGAGAAACTCAATCATATGAAATTATTGACATTAGATTTGGAAAATAATAAAATAACTCGTTTCGAGGAAGGAAATAATGTTGGTTTCAAAACCCTGATTGATATCTTACGTATCAATCTTGCATTCAATCATCTGAAAACTTTAAAGCTATTTGTAGGAGTTACAGGAATTCAGTCGATAAATTTCATAGAAAATGCGTTAGATGATTTGATGGAAATAAACTATCTAAGGGAACTGAATTATTTAACTGAAATAGATTTTAGAGGAAATCCCATAGCAACAATGCAATTTTACGTAGAAGTTTGTTTAAATACTATAAAATCTCTTTATGCCTTGGACGGAGAATGTATAGACGCTTCTAAAAAGGTATATGTGAATAAAACATTCGATGAAAAGTGCTTTCTGTTAATGTTTCTTAAGCAATTGTTTACTCACTTTTTGACAGAAAATATGCTTACACTGATCGAGTCACAGGGATATTTTAAAACACTAAAATCTATCATATGTTACATTTACACTTACGTAAGACCTACATTTTATAAAGAAAGTTACATATACGCCAAATTTGTTTTGCAACAATTTCAGAAACAATTTTTAGGTTTTACTAAGAGATCATTATAATCCACCACCTCATCTACAAGCTGCCAAAAATGCCGCCAAGACCCTGTTTCTCCAACAAATCAACGATCCTGTATTGGGTTCTCCAGTTATCCCATTTGATCAACCCTCGCCTCCCATTATTATATTAGTTGGACCACCTGGCTCAAACAAAGGCAAATTAGTAAACCATTTTTGCAGTAAATTTAACAGGTTAGTGAAACCTCTTTTCATTTCCTAGTTTGAAAGATACTCGCATTTTAAATGTCACAACATATCAGATTGACTGTAAGAGGTGTAAGCCACACCACACGTGAACAGACCGATGAAGAGATAGATGGAGAATCCTACCATTTTATTGATAAACATACCTTTCGACTTATGGCACATAACGGGGAATTTCTAACAGTTTCTCAATTTCTGGGACATTGTTTTGGTTTAGGTAAATTATTTATAATGAAGTCCTAAATTGTAATTATAATAAATGTCTGTTTGACTAGCAGCAGAAACAGAAATAAGTAAGACAATTGAGAAAACTTCCGCATTAGTATTTCATACGAGTTTAACTGGTGCACTGACTTTGAGAATGAAAGGTTTACGATGCGTATTGGTACTAGCGATGACCAGTAATGTTGATGTCCATAGAAAATGGTTACATGAGAAGTACTACAACTGGTACAAAGAAAGCGTGTAAGTCTACACAGACATTTGTTTCTTTCTAGTACATACAGAATGTTCCATTGATATGTGAAGCGATAATAACAAAGATCGTTACAAGAAGGATTATCTACATAAAATATGAAAGTTAATCTACCGAAGACTACTATAAGCAAGCAGTTTCTAAATTTTGGTCATCGTTAATTAATGGATTTGTCTATTGCAGGTATAAGGGAGCAGTAGAAGTAGAAAATAATCCAACAAAAGCAAAACAATTTTTAAAACAATGTGATCAGATATTGAAATCAAACACGGAAGAAATGGCCAAAGATTTAGTTGATACAATGCTACAAAGAATAACAAATAATAAGTGTATCGATGTTGAAATTAATGAAGTTCCTGAGAATATTTCTATTCATAGCGAAAAAAGCGAAAGAAGTGAAAAAAGCGAAAAAAGTGATAAATGTGGTCTTCTAACCATAATGGAAGAAAGTAGTGCGGAACTTATAAAATCGAAAAATCAGTAAATAATAAGTATAATATTATGGGTTATCGAAATTGTTATGATGTTCTTTTGTTCTTAGATCGCGTTCTTCTGGAATATTGAAATCACCTTCAAACAGAAGTAGATGTTCGACAACTGACACACACTGTCCAAGAGTAAGCGTAACTTTTGATGAGGGCGGAATTGTTAATCAACCTAATACCAGTCAACACGTAAGAATTTAAATTTGCTGATGTTTTTCTTCAATTTAAATATTCAAGTGGTTATAATAATAGGTAGTCCTATTCAAACAGGACCACACATTTATTTAAATATTTTAAAAACTACAAATGATAAACTCATGATATTTTAGATTTATGTACTATATTGTCCACCATTGTTGATCACCTTTTGCCATTTCTCAGGCATCATGGAAACACCTTGATATAGGCCACGCCCTAAACCATCTTGCAAAACCTCATAAATCCCATTTTTGAGAACATCAAAGTTGTCATATCGAGTATCACTTAAACCAATCTTCAGATTGCCAAAACAGTTAAAATCACATGGCTGTAAGTCTGGCGAATATAGTGGCTGGATCCATGTTTCGTTTTGGTTTTAATCAAGCCACTCACGCACCACATTGGCAATGTGTGGACGTGCATTGTCATGTGCGAGAATGGGCTTCTTGAAGTTGCGTGCCGCCATCCAATTTGGAATATTGCGAGCCAGAAAGTCTCGGTACACCTCGCCGGTCACAGTCTGTCCTTGCTGTAGCAGCTCCCAGAAAGCAATGCCGGTGATGTCCATGGCCATCATGATCATTTGTTTAACAGGATGCAAGTCTTCACGGACTCGAGTTGCCGGTGGCTCGCCCGGATAGGCCCAAGTTCGCTTCTTGGCTGATTTGGGTGTCGTGTACAATCCTATCCATGACTCATCAATGGCAAGAGTTTTGTTTAGCAATCTTAGATAGCGTCGATGACGGAGTAGATTATGAAAACACGCATCAATTCGTGCTTGAAGCTGTTCTTCGTTTAGTTCGTGAGGCACCCATTGACACACCAATTTTTTTATTTTCAAATCAAATGCCAAAATACGGTGTACAGTTGATTGCGCAACTTGACATTCGCGGGCAAGTTTTGATGCAAACGATCTTGAATTATCGCCATCACGTCGTCTCGGTTATAAAGTGAATGATGGGCACCACCACGGGCTTCCGACGTGTCAATTCTACCTTGCTTGATTTTTGTTACCCAATTTTTCACCGTGCTGAGCGGCATTGCCATCTTGTCTAACGATGCCTTTAATTCAGATTGAATTTCGACGTTGATCATAATCGCTAACTGAATCAATTAACTTTTGTCGGTCTATTTTAAAGTTGAAATCAATGCAGATTTTTCGTAAACACACTGAATGATGACAGATTCAGAACATAAACAAATTGAGCTATAGCGCCCTTTACTGTCTTTGTAATATGCGAGCAAACGCGGTCCTGTTTGAATGGGACTACCTTATAGGTATAATCAGTATCAAGACAAAATTGTTTATTTTAGGCACGCGTACAAGCATGTCGAAGCGTCACTTTTAGTGATGAACAATATGGACTAACTGAACACCTTAGTCCGGCGCAACTGAGTATTAGTGGTACTGTAGTACGTACTCCCGGGCAAGAGTCTGTAGTATTAAGTGTTTTAAGTCAAGGATATTTATCTAAGAAAGAAAGTGGTAAGAATATAAAAGACCTCAAATAAATAGACATAATATGCTTAATGCTTTTTGACAGATTCAGATGTCTTGTGGGATACACAAACAGAAGCAATCAAAGTTGTAATCGAAGACGTAATTAAATCGAGAGAGACTTACCTTGAACTGCACTGTTCCAATCCTGGATTGTTCTCTGAAGTGGTAGGTCTACTTAATTTATGTATATAACGTTGCTGAAATTTAAGACTAATTTATAAAAGACGCAGTCGCAGTCGCTGACGTTGCCGCTGTCGTAATATGAAGCTGGTGTATTTATAAAAGTCGCAACGGTCGCAACGCGTTGCGACAACCTTAAAGTGACCTTTGATTATAACCTCAAAGCTAGAGTTTGAGTTGTTTTCATAAGTGGTTCTGGGGTTTTCAATAATATGTTATTATTTACATTATTAATAAAGATTATTATTACAACAGGTAGATACTGAAATAAAACGGATATAACCTTGCATCTTGAGTGGGAGGACTTCATCCAAGTGAACTAAAAGTGTGCGTATAAACTACTTTTGGTAAATTTGCTATTGGCAACATGGTTTTTGATTTGACCTTGAGCAACCGCTGTCGCTGAAGTTCAACCCTCGCAGGTTTAGCGTGTTACGTTGCGAAGCACGAGATTTTATAAATTAGTGCATACGGTTACATGCATTTAGACACACATGACTTTCCTCCCGGCAGCCAAGCAGTACAGACGTGTTCAACAGAGCTCCGCTCCGACAACAAGACTCCACTCAGGACTTGGACATCTTTTGAGACGAGGACTCGTATTCGTGCTTCCGCGCCACGACATGGCCAGCTGCAACGAAACAAGGGACCCCCGCATCCGAGAAATCGCACGCGCCTTCGAAAAAGCGCTCAGCTGCATTACAGCGGAAGAGCGGCAAATGATACCTTTCGACTGCCTGTTAAATGCAGTCAGGAACCCGTCGGGCTTATACGAAGAAACCGCCGCTACCACCACCGACAACGCCGCCACCACCACCACCGATGCCGTCGCCACCACCACCACCGATGCCGCCGCCACCTCCACCGAAAACGGGAAGAAGATGTCGAAGAGGCAAAGGCAGCGGGCGAAGAAGAAGACTGCAAGGGAGCGCGCCGCCACGGTTCGTGGTGGTGCGGCCTCCCCTCCAGGTGTGGTCGAAGCACCCGCCGACTGCGACGCCGCTCCCACCGGCACGGACGCTGCCGCCTCCGGGCAGGCCAGCGCACCGGCCGTGGACAGCGGTTTCGCGGCAACTATTCAGCCGCCGAGGGCGACCTCGGATTCCCCCGCCGCCGGCACCTCGCACTCCGAGGCACCGCCAAGGGACAGCGACGTGATGTCGTGCGCCTCCTCTGTCCAGGACTGTAGCAGCAGCTACGAATCCGACTGCGACGACGGCTTTACAAAAGTCACCAGTCGAACGAAGAGAAG
>VTPC01005466.1:0-10759 GCA_011009095.1 Ignelater luminosus | reverse complement strand
TTACTAAAAGAAAGTCTGTTTTAGATTTGCGAAATGCAAATGGGTGCGCCATGGACTGTTGTTTGGAACGACCCACAAAAGGTTCCATATGCATATCAAGGAAATCAGTGGGTTGGTTACGATAATCCATTGTCGGTAGCTCTGAAGGTAAACTTGAGCTGAAACTCTTGCTTAGAAGTTTCTAACGTGTAAATGATGTTTCAGGTTAATTATGCTAAAGAGAAACGTTTAGGTGGAGTAATGATCTGGTCCGTTGAAACTGACGATTTCCGTGGCATTTGTGGTGCTAGATATCCAATATTAGCTACAATTAACGCTAATTTGTAATGTGATATTTAACGTGCTCGACCGTCTCACTCTTGTATAATATTTATTGTAATTACTACGTTATTCTTTTGTTAATTGTTCTTACTTATTTCAAATAAATCTGTGCAATAATTCTTTTGTATTATTCTCACTTAATTATTATTTTTCTAATTTACGAATTAAGTAGTACTTATATTTAGATTATATTAGTGTATTATCATTTAGAAAAGAACAGTAGCTTGAGAAGTAGAACAGAACAAGTGACCTGTTAGATTTCTTTTTAGAAGAATGAAAATATGGAAAATTCACTAATAGTAACGAGACAAAAGTATTAAATTCAATGCAACTTGGATACTTTTAAGGTAGACTAGAAAACTAAATAAGAACAAGAAAGATATGATATCTGCCTGTAGGCACGTGAATCATTCTAAAATAACTTTTAACGTTTTTGTAATTTCTTGTTCATGCTTTTATTTATAGAAACAGTATATTTATATTTATATATATCATTAAATTGAGGTATAAACAAAACAAAAAGCTACCGAAAAAAGCTAATTGCATGATTGTTCCCGGATAAATAACCAATAGCTGTTGTAGTTCAATTTGTGGAAGTTTAGTTTTGCGTAGTAAATTTTAAAATATACAGTAATAAATATTCCCTTTATAATATGTTTTGTTAGTTTTTTTATTTTGATAATGTAGATGCAATTCTGTCAGAGATTCAGGAAATATAAAATTGATTGTACCATGGATGAAATCAAATTTCGGTTAATCTTCAAACTAATTAATCTCTTTAGAAACAATATTTAATAAAAGATTTAATCGATCTTAAGCTACCACTAATACGTTATAGAATTGAATAAACAATCACGGACGGCATTTTATTAATTAATATAATTAGGTGACTAAGCAAAAGGTTAGTTTCAATTTTGTATTAGGATGTTTAGTCAATAGCAATAACTACAAGTTACTTTTAAACTAGTTTTATTTACATTTTTATTTATATTCATACTTAATAGAACTAGATTAATCTTTCCCAAAATCCTAGATTTTTTCCAACTTAGCTAATACTTAGATTTGCACATTATATTATATCAAAAGATTAAGCACATGGGTTTATCCTTTCCCATTATTTAGTTCCACCTGTCACGATGACGTGGTAGGGTTAATGAGTTGGAACAGCCAACTGTCGCAAAGTGGTAGGCGTCGCTAATATTTGTTGTAATTACTACATTATTCTTGTGTTATTTGCTTTCACTTATTTTGAATAAATCTGTGCAAAAGTTCATTAGTGTGATTTTGTAATTGATGAAAGTTTAGTGGGCTTGGTAACAGGTATGTCCATGCTATCACACTATGGTGTGATGGTCTCATATCAAAAATAAGTAGGGTAGTTCTGTGCTGAAGCGAGAATATTTGTCACTGCTGCAGATGATTAAGCCAGTCATTTATGCATTATTATTTAAAAAAAAAGAAAGAACGAAAGATATCCTGAGAAGTAAAATAGAACATATGTTTTGTTAGATTACTTTTTATAAAAACAAGAATAAAGAATGTTTCACAAGTGATGCCATATCTATGCCTAATAGTGTTAAATGCAACCTATTTTAAGTACATATTTACAAGATCTATGCTTGTACAGTAGGTTGTATCTCAATTCTATTGAGTTTGTTATGAATTCCAGTATAAATAAAACACAAAACTACTATTATGAAAGCCAGTTGTAAAATTACTGAATGCAACTACAATGAAAAACAGATTTCTCAACCTATTGTTATGTAACTAAATTGAAAAAATTTAGGTTTCATCACTATCTTTATTATCAACAGTCTTGATAAAGTACCTTAACTATATAGAGTTGTAGCTTAATATTTTGATAATGAATAGATAATCTAGTAACATATAGTCCACTTTTTTGTTATAGAATTTAGAGGAGCTTTTGATTTTACGACATTTTTACAGTGTACAGCAAGTATACAGTAAACTCAGGTTGACAACCTAAAATAAAAAATCACTACATAATATTGACAAGTAGAAAAATGACATAACTAACAGATCTTCAACCTACAAATATTTATTTAGTAACTTTTAGTGAAATTTCAAAGTGCACTGTTACAAAAATATCATGCCAAGGCCTACTCTGAGTTCTATAATATCAAAAGGTACTATAGATCATAATTATTTCAAGTTTCAGTCATTAATATTACATACCTTACATTAATAATTACTTTTTTCTAAAGTTTAAATTCTGATATCCTCAGTCTTATGAACTGACGTTTAAACTTGTCACGTTTGAAGTTGAACAACAGCGTCTTTAGCGGAGAAAAAATCGTTATTGAGCTCAATCTGCAATCGTCTTTTGTTTGGTGTTGGTACTTTGTATCACAATCAACTGAGTTTGCCCCCTTTCAAAGGCAATTTGTGGTGGTAGGTATCCTGTATTATCTACCATTAAGGTTAATTTGTAATGTGATATTTAACATAATCTGCCGTACCGTATGTTGTAATTTATTTGTGGTAAGCACAGTATTTATTGTTGTTTGTTGCAACTGCTTCTAATAAAGTTATACAGCAATTCATCATACTATTGTATATTAGTTTTTAGCATCGTTTTTAGAAAAATATGAAAACGTACTTAAAACGTTGGGTCCTCTTTTGTTAACTAAAATATAGAATTGTAAATTTTAGAAATTATACTGATTTGCATTGACCGAAGCTGTTTAAAGGGGTTGCAGTGGCGGATCCATATGATATTTTGTTAATGCGAAGTGAAAACCATTTTATTATATTTTTCGTTCATTATGCACTTCTTAATTTACTGTAATTGTATACTGGGCTTCATTATTTCTTTTTTTTTGATGATAATTATACAGGGTGGCTGAAAAATCGTTCATCAGCCTATAACTATTTTATTTTTAAATATAACTAAATTTTTCTGCTCTGAGAATTAAATTATGCCTAGCGTGTTGTAACATTTGTGGCGTAACTAATGCTATAGCTGCAGCATTTTTGTTTTTCAGCTCATTTAGACTTGCTGATGGTGTTACATAAACATGATCTTTTAAGAAGCCTTATAAGAAGTAATCCAGAATTGATAAATCGGGAGATCTTGCAGGCCAAATCCTCAATAAAATCGTGAGGTATGTTATATGGTTGAAAAGAGAATTTCAGGTGTGTTCAGAATTTTGAGAAATATACAGGGTGTTCCATTTAAACAATTAAAGTTAGTTGATGTTACGCGAAAACAGTAGGCGTTGAGTTTTCTTTCAATGCATCATATTGTGTCTCTTATTACATCAAACAACTTTCACTTTTGAATATTTTTCATATCTTTAAAAATAAAATAGTTATAGGCTGGTGAACGATTTTTCAGCCACTCTGTATATTTGTGGTAGATGTGGATTTTATTTTCACAAGAAACAAAATTAGAGAATTCTCAGACATCTAAAGTTAGAGTTTCACTATATTTAGACATAATCAAATAAGCGAATTGTGGAATATCTAACGACTTTTCTTTTTAAAACATCTACAACACGCATATGTCATTGTCAGAATCAGAACAAAATGCTGCGCCCCTAAAATCGAAATTAGTCTTTCTGGTTTGCCACAGATAGAATTTTTACATCTTGTTGATTATAAAACCGAAATAAGATCTTTATCAGCAGTAATTGTTCGAAACGTGAAAACAAGATTTATTAGGCGTAGTACTTACACTAACTTTATCTTAAAATCTGTTTTTGTTGTTATCACACTTGAAACTTGATATTGTCAGCTGCTAATAGTTTTGTAAAGAGGGAGAAGACTTTTTTGATAAAATGACGTCATAGTATTTGATTCTACATTAAACTGGTTGTTATTCAAAACTAGTCAGCACCCAGAAGTGTAAAAGTGTAGTGATATACAAAACATTACAGCAATTAATTAATTAAGACAAACATTAGTAGATAACCAAAAATTAATTTTAAGTTTAATGAAAATGTGGCACCAATTGACTGCCCTTGTGCTCCTTACAATATTGGCATTTGCTTCAAGCGCCACCGGTAAGTGGGAAGATAGTGAATGATTTTTTGATTGCCCGAATATCAAAATAATTTTCTCCATTTCACATTCTGATTATTTTTTTTCTAGATAAGGTTGTTTGTTATTATGGTAGTTGGGCAGCATACAGACCTGGTAATGGACGTTTCGAAGTGGAAGACATAGACCCTACATTATGTACTCATTTGATATACGCCTTTGTTGGATTAAATCCCAATGGCTCTATTAGAATAATAGACCCTAATCTAGATATTAACAAAGGTTTGTAAATCAGTTATATCTAAATGTAATTATTGCGTCTTCCAAAATTGGCAACGATTACTAGCAATGTTTCTTTCTTAAGAAAAAAGCAAACTTTAGATGGATTTCGAATAGCATAAAGACGTACAAGATTTCTTGGTTTAATACTTATTCTAACTCATATCTATTTAATGTATGTTTAGGTGGATTCAAAAGATTCAATGCTTTGAAATCAAGAAATCCAAAAGTCAAAACTTTAATATCAATCGGAGGTTGGAACGAAAAATCCGAAGTATTTGCTGAAGTTGCATCTACTTCACATTTACGAACTGCCTTTGTTAACAACGCGCTAAACTTTGTCAAAACTCATGGTTTTGATGGCTTTGATTTAGATTGGGAATATCCTGGAGAACGAGGCGGTTCATCTTGTGATTGGGTAAGTCTAATTCTGTGAAATGTATGGCTCAATAATTAATTAACTGATAAATATTATTTTAGAGTAACTTTAGTCTGTTGGTAAAAGAATTTAAACAGGTTTTCAAACAACATGGTTTGTTAATTACGGCTGCTGTAGGTGCAACTGCTAGCCTAATAAGATCATCATATGAAGTACCAATACTATCAGCGTAAGTGGTTCTTTAGAAAAAGCTTAATTAGCACTTTAAATCAATTTTCAAAAATGTAATAGAAACTTGGACTTTATTAACGTAATGACGTACGATCTTCATGGTGAATGGGAGAAAGTTACCGGACATCATTCTCCATTGCATGCGGCTCCTCATGAAACGACTCCTTCTCAATTAGAATTGAATATAGTATGTATATATTATCAGAGGCATCCATGACTTTACTTTACTTTATGGGTCGCCTATATATTCTTACGTAAACTTTACACCGCGGAAACCACTACTTTATTCTACATAGCTGAATCCAAAGAGTGTCCCATTACACAGAATAGTCTAGTGAACATGATCCGTGTTTGATGGTTTGCTAACCGCAGTTCTATTTACTTAAATCTCTCCAATTAAAACACAAAGCAATTAATTGTTTGTTTGCTAAAACTAGTTTTAACTAAGATTCTCAGTAAATGCCTAAAACCGGGTTTTTACTAAGACACGTATGTTAGTTGCTTCTAGCTTTAACTTCTTTTTCAATTTTTTGCATACGGTCTTGTACTTTGATTAATTGGAATATATTCTAGGAAGCTTGTATAGATGCCTGGATCAAAAACGGAGCAGCACCTGAAAAACTATTCCTTGGTGTTGCTTCTTTTGGACATTCATTCACACTTGATAACGCTGCAAATAATCGTTTAGGAGCTCCTGCCAGTCAACCAGGTCTTCCCGGGCCTTATACAAAGCAGGCAGGAACTCTAGGTTATAATGAGGTAAGTAGTAAGCTTTGAAATGGTTTATGTAAAGAGTTTTATGTACTAAGAGTAATACCATTTTAGGTTTGTGAAATGCAAATGCATGAACCATGGAATGTTACGTGGTTTGATCCACAAAGGGTTCCTTATGCGTATCGGGCAAACCAGTGGGTTGGTTACGATACTAAAATATCGATTGCGCTGAAGGTAAATTTAATCGGAAAACTGTTTTCTGGTTTTTAATGCGTAGTAAGTTGTATTTTAGGTTTATCATGCTCAAAGTCTACGTTTAGGTGGAATGATGGTATGGTCTATTGATACTGACGATTTCCGAGGCATTTGTGGTCCTAAATATCCTCTGATAACTGCTATTAACGAGAATTTGTAAAATTCTATGGTAGTTACTTAAAGTGTGAACAAAATTAATTTGTCGCATACTATTTATACGATAATTAGTTGTAGATTAATAATTTAAAATTTAAAACTAAAGTTCATTTTGTTGTTTCCGAAAATGTCACCAAGACAAGGAGTGCGCAAGTCAAAACAGTGTAATACAAGGGTTCGTACAGTCCACGTTTCAATTAAAGTTATTGGAATTGAAAAATGTACCAAGAAGTACTGGTTTGGCAAGTAATTTGTTAATATGATATGCGAAGTAAGTCTTCTGTAACAAAAGGTACAATTAACTCGGTAACATAACTATATTATGAAATGAGTCGAAAAAGACTTTTTTTAATTAAAAAGCATTCCTTGTTAACAATATTTTGGCCTGATTTGGCCAGTTGTCGCTACTCATTCTAAGCCATGAAATGGTACGAAGACAATCTTATACATGTTGTACCCAACAAGCGCAATTTGCCAAACTGTCCGAAATTATGGCTCATTGAAAAAACATTTCGGAAAACCTATAGACCTGCTACTTCTGTCGTTAACTTTAGAAAAAGTGGATAAGGTGCACTAAGAAAGTGACAAGTTCTAGTGTGCAGGTATTGATGCATAGTGTGAGATATAGAGTGCGGCAGTTTAGTCGAAAACGTCTAAAAACATTATTTGTTCTTGTAATTCTTTTTTTTAATAAACGTTAGCTGTTAAATACAATTAAAATAGTTATTATAACTTGTTTTATTACATTTTTATGATAGTTCATCTAGGCCACAATTTAATCTTGTCCACACTTTATTGTTAGTTTTATTATTTACTTATAATTTTAGATAAAATTCAGTAGTCAAAAGTTGTGCATTATTTTTACTGTAGCCGATTATCTTAATTGATGGAGTTTCTACAGCTTTAATCAATATAGTTTACTTCGGAGAATGTTACAAGGGGAAATTCTTCTGTAAAAAAGATACCATGACATTCACAATAATAATTCAATGAGACTTATTTTACAATTGTACAAATACTGCAATTACAAAACAATTTTGTTGAACTTTACAAAATAATGAAGGTAAGTAAATTTTCTTGTTCAATCAAACAAAGAAGTTGGAAGTGATGTGTTTCCACATACCTAATTACCTTTTACATTTAAAGTGTACGCATTCTGCAATTTATCGATAAAGGTATCCAAGCAAATGCTGTACGATGATACCATCTATACATGAAGGATTCAACTAAAATGCCTGTATTAGGTGGAATCTGTTTATCGGTTTTTGGGAAAAATTCCTGTGAAAACAGAATTTGCTACCGATAGTGACAATAATTTAAAGAAAATTTTTTAAAAACTATTTAAAATGATTATCGGTCGTTTTCAAACAAATACATAAAGGTTTGAAAGTGTTTATGCTGCATCAGGAAAACTAAATGCTTACGCGCATTCCCTTTAAAAATCAAAAATTCTATTATAGGTATATGTAATTTTTATAAATGTTTAAAATTTAATTGAGACTTTAAAATCAAAGAAAACGGTAATGGCGTAAGCTCACGCTTACTTATGTTGCGAATTTTATTCTGGCCTTCCTGGGGCGTGCATTGAAAAACCCTTTATATACGGGTCTAATATTTCTCGATGTAGAAACACCCATAAAAGTTTCATCGATATCGGTTAAGACAGCTGGAGCAGCACCACTTTCGTGAAAGCCAATTTTAGCTATTTTCTGATTTATATCTTTTTTGCGAGGCCCGAAGGGTCTATTCAGACGAAAGGTAAAATACGTGTTGACTTATTTTTGATGTAGAATCGCCAGTAAAAATCTCACAGACGTCGACGACGGACTCACTGTGTCCTCTCCTTTTTAGGGCTTGTAATGGTGGAATGAATGAACCCCAAACATAAATATTATTTGCTGCAAAACTATTTTGTTCTCTGCACTATCCGTATGTGACGACGATAGTACCGAATGAATTTTCCATAATAAAATTGCTTTCAGTTCAACATTTAAATGCTAGGCCGATTTAATAATTCTCCTTTTTAGTTTTGTAAAACATTTACTGTATATATGAGATTGTAATTATTAGTGTGGAGGGCATCGTCGCTGTCATTTCCCCGATGCTAACGTAGCGATGCGGAGACCTATTCGAGGCCATTTCTCCGTGCGTAGGGCTGCGTGGACCAGAGGACCGCCGTTGTCTCACGATCTGCCTCGGTGTTGTTAATTGTCGACCACTGTAAACTTTACCATCCGTCCGTATTAACTCTTCATTTCGTTCGTTCGTTCCAAGACTATCTTCGTCTATCTGCCTGTTCGTCCGGCCATCCGGAAAACATTTGTTTATTGTGGAGTGTGAATGTATTATTACTATTATTAACAAAATTCCTCTTCCGTTTATTTCTTATCAATTCATTTATTTTTCTTTTAATAAATAAAAGTTTTGTTTCTTTACCTAGAGTCTGAGTTTTTTGCCCTAGTAAATAATTAACTTCTGAATTTCCATTTTTCCACTTAGTTACCGTAGTAAAGGATATGATGTTTTCGACCCCTATACGAAAGTTCCTGGTGCCTGAGGAAAGACAGAAGGTAAAATCAAAATAGTTAAAAAAAATGTAATGGGTAGTTGCTGTTACCCAAACATTCTTACATCAAACAGAGAAAGTTTTGAACGAAGGCCTGCATTTTCACGTTTTGGAAACCGCTGGTGTATACCCCTATAACGATTTCAAAAAGCCTGCTTACAATAAGGTCATACCATAATAAAAATTAAACATGTTGGAGTTTATGTAATTTACAGGAATTGAAGTTCAATGATTGTGAGTAACTAACTAAATAATTTTCTAATTTCACACCTTAGCATTGTAGTTAATTTAGACGAAAATTCTGCAGATTACCTTACCTCAGAAGTAAAATAATTGAAGAATTCTATCAATTTAATCAATGCAAGATTCTATCCTTGTAGAGTGTTAGCCATAAATACAGAAAAACGAATGAGAATATTAGGATTTGGAACTGTGCATTTGCCTGTCATCTTAGTATCACATTTGAGAAAGATCTGTTAATTTATCATCTTGACCTTCCTCAATTATGCACAAATTACACATACTAAAACCATGATGCACTAAAACACCAATAATTAATAAATAACGATTAAAGACCAGGTAATCAAAGAAGAAACGCTAATAAGAGACCACGCACAGAGCACGGAAGACCGTTTACATTTAAAAACTAAAGCTAACTGCCCTTGAATCAGCAGATTTCTAACATTGTAATGGCTTTTCTTTTATTATTTACACAGGTGACGGCAAACGCAATGTCAACAAAATCGTCCAATCTAAAACTCAGATAACGGCATACACGTGATTAATTGCCGTGTTTCTTTTCTTATTACTTTGTTTTGAACAGATTTGTTTTGTATCCCAGAGACTCTCAAACAATTCTTTGGCATTTCAAAAAAGGTGTTTTTCTAGAAAATAAAGAGGAGGTTTTAAAACAAATATTTTTTCTTGTAGTATAACTGCCACCGAATGGATGATTAAATTTTTCCTAGTTATTTCAATTTCACCCTTTATAAGGAAAAAGTAAATAAGCAAAACAGACGAAAAGGGCGCAATACTTAATAGTCAAAATATCTAGTACTCGAAATACAAACACGTTATATCCAAAGTACTTAAGGTAGTATCTCTGGTACATTCAAAGCACGCAAAAAGTGCCAAATTTGATCGCGAATATCTCCTCTATTAAACGGGCTAAAATTTTCAATTTTAGCTATTTGCTAAGAGAAGGTTGTTCTTTACGTGTACACGCAATTTCATTAAATCCATAGAATACTTGATACTTTTATATAATACAGTTAGGATCTCTGTAAACCCACTTTTCTATAGAATTTAATGAAATTGCATGTACACGTAAAGAACAACATTCTCTTAGCAAATAGCTAAAATTGAGAATTTTCGCCCGTTTAATAGAGGAGATATTCGCGATCAAAATTGGCACTTTTTACATGCTTTGCATATACCAGTTAACTAAAAGTTACATATTTCCGTCATAACTTTAAAACTTTTCTATACATTTAAAAAAAACTTATTTATAAATTAGTTTACTATGAATAATTTGAATTAAGAAAGAAAGTTTTTGCTCGATTGGTTGAAAGACAGACAATTTTTAAATTATGCAAGTTTAAGCATTTCTTGGTAAGTAGACGGGTATGCCAATGAGCGTTTGGTTTAAGTACGAGGGTCGTTTGAAAAGTCCGTGCAAAGTCAGAGAGATGGCACTACTGGCGCATATCGAGGTTATGTTTAGTTAGTAGCATCTCTTGGAAGAACACACACCAAGTTTCAGCTAGATCGGTCTATTTCTTTGTGTTTGGCATTCGTTTAAATCGAGGAAGTCGAGTGATTTTCAAAAAATGGACGAAAAAGAATTTCGTGTGTTG
>VTPC01005464.1:0-18289 GCA_011009095.1 Ignelater luminosus | reverse complement strand
TTTTTTTGGTATTGTTCTTTTGTAAACTTTGAGACACAGCGACTAAATTTGATATTTATTTAAATCAGGATAGCATTATAAATGTTTTCCGGAAAAAGGGTTTGATTTTATTATTATTATGGTTGGAGATTTATTCTCACTAATTTACTGTTTTGATTAATATACATTTTGAGGATTTCTTTTTGTTTAAGTATTGTAAATTTATTGGTAGATTATAATTTGACTTTTATCATTTAATGGTTATTTTGTGTTGCTTAATAGTTCTTTTTCAAGTTTAGTAACGAACCCCTCAGGTTTCGTTCGAATGTGATTATATCATATTTCTTTGTGTAAAGTTTTAAAGTGTTTCTGTTTATAATTGATGTTATTCAAAATAATTTTATCATTCCATATTGAATTACTTTCAACGTTATTAACTTAATTAATTTATGCTTTCATGAGCTAAATCTTTGTTAATCATTTTTTCTTTTTTTGCATATTGAAGATATAATAAACCTACTTTGTTTCATTCATTTTGGTATTTTATTTGTTAAGCTTTATTTGTGTAAATAATCAGGTAATGTATTGTGTCATGAGTGTCCCAGGTTTCTAGTAACAAAGAATCTAAATTTTGCTTATAGTAGGGTAAAGGAATATTTGAAGTTCAAGTTCGTTTAAATTTAAAACGAAATAATATTTATCAATAAAACTTTCTGTATAGTTATGCATATTTAAATCAATCGTCAAAAATCATTAAACGTTTAGTTTTATATGAGAAAAAAATAATTCATTAAAACCGACACTTTGGCCCCGTAATCCGCCGCTAATTACTAAAAATCCGCCGTCAAGGTCCTAGTAGCCGCCCTTTAAGAAACAAAGCTATAAACATCGTATAAACGTGAGAAATGATTATTTCCTAAATGATTTTGTACGAGTTCTTGGAAGCTTAATTCGGATCGCCTGTTTGGCAAATTAAATCTGTTTTAGCGATATCTTCGTTACTCGCCATAAGCATAAAATAATTTATCAATTTTATGCCTTTCTTGCATTTGCTTATAAACGATTTATTGAAGCGAAAAGAATTTATTTTAAAAAATACATGCAAATACAAAATAAGTAATAATTAATAAACAACTGAATTTAATTCCTACTTTCTACATGATACTCTTTAAAGGTTAATTTTTTACTTCCTAATATTACATTTTTTTTTTGAAGAAAATAATAAACATCCAATAAATGATGCAAAGATTAATAGATGTGGGTGCTAATCAACAAAATTAAATTAAAAAGTCGAGCAATAATAATATAAAATCTCAGTATTGTGGAATATCTACTTCACGACAGTGGAAGGCGGCGAGCGGGTGACTAGACGAATCTATGAATACCGGTACTCTGCCTACCTTATTTTCGACATTTGTTTAATTAAAATTCAGGATTTTTTGTATTAAATATTAAGGACCATTACTTTAATATACCAAACAAACATTTTTACGAAGATGTCCCCAAAAATGCGCAAATCTTACCTAGAATGCAACCGTTTCGCGTTAATAAAAACGCACTCAGTGGCAGTCGTAGTGAACACAATCGCGTACTGGCAGTAAATAAATGCTAATAATTAACATATAATTTTTATTTACCGGAATGAATGTAACATAATCCTTAGAACGAAGGATGGTAGATAACACCAAGCTAAAAATCTCCGTTATTTATGGTGACATGATTTATTTATAAAACAATAATTGATTCGGTGGTGGGCGGCTGGAGCTGTATACAGGGTGGTACTTCCTATGGCCACCCATATACAGGGCTTTCGCCGATGTGGGGACTATTTCTTTTTAGCATAACTGTTTTCTGGTACCCTTTTGATATCCCTTCTAGGCATTCTAGCCAAGAGCTAAGTTTTAGGTTCAGGTAAGATCATCAAAGCTTGGATTATTTACTCTTTTGGAACCTACTCCCGTCTGCGACATGAGCTATGGGCTTGAACATCTACCGATATCTGGCTTATACGGGACTTGTGCTTACTTTTGGGCATTTTCCCGTTACAAGTTTTTTTTATTATTATTACATGTAAAATACACTCCTGGATTTTGGTGCAATCCCCCCGATTCACCCTGTATTTATGAAAAACTTAGTTTGTAACTAATACGAAAGAAACAGGCAGTGTTTTTATCCCCAGGGTACGTCATGCGTTCTCTATTGCAATTATACAGGGCTTTCATTTAAAAACTTCCCACCTTGAATAACTCTTTAATTAGTAAGATTATCAAAAATTGCTGAAACACGTCGATTTTGTTTTGGAGTGGGACATCTAATAACCTATTCTAATCAGTCGGAAAACATTTCATTTTAAATTTTACATTTCTGAACTTAAAAATAAAAATTAAAAAAATATAGAATAGGATTTACTACTACATGTCACTATAGATCATCAACATCTATAAAAATGATTGTTTAACTATCGTAGGTTATAATAAATCTAAAATTTATTTATTTTAATTCATCTTGTTTCCCTTCTATTGAAAAGTTAGAGAAATTATGGATAATTCGGGTGAAGGCAAAGATATTTGGTCTGAAAACACTAGTCCTTGCGAATTAATACGAAAGAAACCAAGTAAAAATTGAATGTGCCAGATTTTTATAGATTTGTTATTAATTAGCTGCCAAGATCTATTAAAGTTACAAAAACACAGGTCTGTAAAAAAATTTGCTTTATATTATGTTATACTATTAGCTGGCTTAGATTGATAAAATGTTTGCATTGCATATAAATATTTTTATTATTTTTTTATTTGAGTAGCATAACCTATTCAGACACTGGTGATTCTTGTAATGGTATAGTTATAAAGCATCATCATACGTATAATTTCGTTAATTTATGTAAAATTTTATAAACAATAGCTCATACCTTAAAAAGTTTCCACAATTTAAAAATACTTTGTATCTTATTTTTAGACACTGCAAATAATTATTATCGCTTTAAAAATGATAAGTAAAAAACGTGTACTAATGTATTATTTTGAACGGCATGGTATTTTCATTCTGTAGGTAAACTAAATCACCATTTCTACAAGTGATCAGCTCTACAACCATCTTATTTGTACACTTTTCTCATTTTTTTTATTTGTCTTTTGCTAATACTGGAAAGATTTATTAAGGTTGAGATTAATATAATTTGTATAGTCACTATCTTGCCATATATAAAAAATAAACCACACATTCCATTTCAAAAAGTCTTGAATTTTAAAGTGCGTTTGACAAAAACAGTTTTAAAACTAGTTTTTGAAAACCATGGATATTGTAGAAACGTTACTTAATATTGCTAAACAGGAAGGTGTTGTCGATTGTTGCTTAGATGATCTGAAAGCTGGAGATGGTCAGGGATATATGGGAAGCATAAATTTTGTTCATCTAAACGGAAAAGCTAAATGTGGAAAAGAAAAACAATTAAACTTTATGATAAAAACAGCAACAACCAATGGCAAATTGCGAGAATTTACGATTACTAATACTGTTTTTGAAAGAGAGATTCGCATGTACAAAATTATATTTCCCGCACTATATAATTTTGAAAAAGGAAAAGGTATTGAAAATCCATTTTCAAGTGTGCCTCGATGCTACTACGCGTCTGAAAGATCTGTACCTGAAATATTAATTTTGGAAGATTTAATCCAAAGCGGTTATAGGAGTTGGAATCGTGCGTTACCCATTAGCGATAAGCCCGTACGAATAGTCGTACAAGAATACGCGCGATTTCACGCAGTGTCTTTTGCGGTACAGGATCAAAATCCACTACTATTTAAAGAACTTACGAAAAATTTTGATAATATTTTTGATATATTTATGAAGTATACTGGCGTTTTTCATGCTGCCATCAGAAAAAGCAAATTAGCATTAGCATCACTAGATCCAAACAGCAAAGCCTTTACCAGATACAAACAGTTTTTATGTGGAGTAGAAGATAAATATAGCAATTTGATTGCTACGTGTGATAAATACCGTGTGATACTTCATGGAGATAGCTGGTGTAACAACATGCTTTTTAAATATAATAAAGTGAGAATGCATATTTATCTTAATATTATTTTTTTACAACTTTAGATTTTTCAGGACTGTAATAGCAGAAATGAACCTGTTGCTGTGCGTTTTATTGATTTTCAATTCTCACGACTAGGATCTCCTGTTTGTGACCTTGCATACTTCTTGTATGGTTGTACTTCTAAAGAAGTTCTAGATAACATGAATGTTTACAAAAATCTTTACTATGACACTTTGTGTAGACATATAGAACTATTAGGATCAAAACCAGATAATGTTTATCCTCTTCCTGCATTTGAAGAGCATTGGAGGACGTACTCTAAATTTGGATTAATTGCCAGTGGATTACTTGTGTTCTTACTGCTAAGCGAGAAACATGAAATCATTGATTTTACTGATATAGCTGAAGCTGGGCGCGAAGTCGGTACTGCATTTGATTATGAAATTGCAAATATAAATGAATTCAATAATAGAATGAAACATATAATAGAATATTTTGTTGATAATAATCTTATCTAGTGTAAAACATCTTGAAAAAGTATTTTCAATATCAATCTAAGATAACATTGTATGTTTTATACAATATACATATTGTCGTATGGTGAACAAGTTCGGTACAATAAGATATTTAAAGCAAATTGCGTATTGGTTTTATTTTTTACCTTGTGTTAAAGCTTATAAAGCAAAATGGAATCAGAAAGAAAAAAAATTATTTACCTACTAGTATTTACTAGAGTACTTAGGATAAATTGTAAACCTGGCACGTTCTAACTTTGCGTTAGCGATCCCTACAAGTTGAACGTCAATTTATTAAAGAATTAATAGAACAAACAGATAAGTCCTGTAAGCCTTGCTGAGAGTATAAATTCCGTGCCGTTATCAAACCGATCTCCAATTCCTCAACAACTTCACCAGGGAGCGAAGCGCAAAAAGCAAACGCTTATGCACTGGAATTCTTCATAGTTTTGGAGCACTCTAAGTTTTGTATAGAATGGGAAAGCCTATATTCAATTTTTATTGAATTAAATTGAATAGGGATGGTTCTACATTGTCTAGAGAAATAATCGTTTTATGAGTCGCAATAAATTTTATTTTGAAGAAATTCAGATTCCATAATTGATTAAACCTACAATTATTTCAGTGCATTTGTCCGCTATCTTCAATCATAAAGTTATTAAGATTATACTCAACTTTACCTTACTAAACAACCTTTCCTTAATACGTAAATCTATTATGCTGTAATGGAAAACATTCGTACACTACATGTGTTGATATAATAAGATAAGACACAATATTATCTAGATTTACTTGGTTTCATTTAAAAAAAAAATACAAAAGCCCTAAAATATTTTTATTAACAAATTAATACTAAAGCTAAATAATTGAAGATGAGAACTCCATTCTAACAATTAAAATGGATGCATTCAACACAACTGCGGTTATGCATGGTTCAGAAACGCACAACTTTTCTATTTCCATTTGTGAAATGCCTTCCTGCTCTTGCTTCATTTGACAAAATATAGAATTCTATAGAATCTAGTTCTGTCCCTGATACGCCACATTGTTGGGAAATCGACCTGAAACGTGTTGATGATATTTGTTAAATAGGTACCTGTAACTGTAACTTTCAGAAAGTTATATTTATTTTCATTTTCTTTCTTAGTTTGGCATATAAGGGTTTATCAAATAAGTCTGTAGGTGTTTATCTATAATTTGTTACGTGCCAAAATAAACTTAAAGACACAGGCTTATAATCAGCGACTAGAAGGCACGAAGAACTAAGTTCGCTGATCCCCAGACTAGCAGGCGGTCGAAGACGGCTAGGTTCGAAATGCCTACTTACCACTGAAATAGCTCAAAATCGGTATTATTAGAAGGCGCCACTATGGATTCAGGCCAGATCACAAGACTCAAAAGGACCACAGTCCCTCTTAAATTGGCAACAGCTTTACAAATACTTACTTAGACTTTCTGAAACAAAAGCTTACTCAAGGCGTTAAACCTTCTTATACAAAAATATTTTTAATTTACTCTGTACAAATGTTTTGTCAATTAAATTTGAAATATTGAAATTGAATCATCAAATCATTTTCTTTGGATCACTTGGTATATCAAGGTTTTTGAATCACCCGGTATATTTTTTATTAATGAAATTTAATATAACTGCATCAAATTAGTCAAATACTTGGGTGACTTCGATATTTTCACTCAAACCGGTGCATACAATTACAATAATAAAACTATCTTTCAAGCTACAACTCTATTAAAAAAAAGAAATAAAGGTTACATAATATAAAACAAGCAAGAAAAATACAAATAAAACAAACAAACAGTTGATTATACAAAAACAAAGTCTTTATAGAATAAAGGTCAACAATTGTATTATATCTACGACGCAGAATTCTGGTCAATGACGCTCGAGGGGATTCCCAGAAACGCCAAGTGCGTGGGCGCCCGCTCGACGCCGTTCAAACAGCTTACGGCTGCACTTAATGTATACATTACGAAAAGGAAATATCTAATTTCATTTAATAAAATCATCAATGAATTAATACATACAAACAAATTAAAACTAAACCAACTAATTATGATAAAAATTATAACTTATTTACATTGCGAAATTACGCTAAACGTTACTGGATTGTAAATTCTTTATTCGTTAAAACAAATAATCAACCAAACACAACACCACGATGATTATAGTCTAAACCGTTGTTATAAATGTTTACAATAATGCCAAGGAGAAACTTCCTTGTTTTCTTTTTTGTTTCCGCTGAACAAATTTTGAATGCACTTGTTTCTTTAACCCAAAAGGGTATAAACACTACGGTATTAGTGAGTGTACACTAACCTTGGATAGCTGTACAGTTCAAATCTTTGCTCACACGGGTAACTGCGTATCGGTTTACTTGAAACTTGTAGGCTGGCCACGTCCATACAGCAATGAGGGACAAAATGACGACGAATTCTACTGGGTTCCGTCCAAAGACGAAAGGAAGAAACAAAAGAATATCACCTTACTTCCGAAGAATGTGCTTTAAAAGGTAGCTTTTGAAAATCCAGCACTACGCTGATGTACTTTAAAAATACTTCAAAACAAAACGATAAACTTCACGGGCCACCACAGCTAAATTGTGTAGAAAATGTCTCACAAGATTTCCCTACAGCCGAGTATATCTGCCGTTTCCAAAGCTCTCAAATTAATTGCTCTTTTCGCGTTGACCACACCCTAATCTCAACGCACAAAAGCGACTTATCCCGTAACTAAATTACGCAGATTATTACCCCGCGAAAACAGTTACTCTCTAAAACCCTATTCCTCAATATAGACCGCCACGCGACTCGATTTGAATTAATTAGCGAGAATTAATGTTACAAAAATTAACAACCTCAACAAATTACATCTAACTGAGACTCATGAAACAATAATTTGCAAACTATAGCA
Source organism: Ignelater luminosus (assembly GCA_011009095.1). Taxonomy (NCBI): domain Eukaryota; kingdom Metazoa; phylum Arthropoda; class Insecta; order Coleoptera; family Elateridae; genus Ignelater; species Ignelater luminosus. The sequence continues at coordinate 10,827 of VTPC01005464.1, read as the reverse complement.
ATTAAAATTTCATCTCGTAGCGCATACTTAGAAACATTTACATTTATTAGTCTTAACTAAGAATAAAAATAGCTCACAGCATTATAAGAAATAGGAACAAAAAAGTTTCATAACGACATTTTAAAAATAAAGGAAATGTATAAATAATTCATCAATGTTGAAATCTTCTAACAAAACAGCCTGGCCTATAATACGAAATAATGAGAATAACAGAAAATCAAATAAATATATAAAACCTGAAATGTTGACGGAAGAGATATTATGGATCCTTCCACGAAATGTAGTATTCTTTCCATCTTGTATTTGGGATCAACATTTCGGTCTTGGATTGAATTTGGAGGACATGCTATTCTCCATTGAAGAATAGATTGTTAAAAAGTTCATCCTTTTACTAAACAAGCCATGACTTTTGACGCAACGCCGGTTCTGCAATTACGACCGACAAAGATAAATTCCAAGTCAACTTAGATATGCAACAATTAAAAGCTGACTAAAGTAGTATAAAAGTACTTAGCAACAGTACCATCACTATTAAAGTGACAGCTTTGTTTTTTATTATTGCGTACGAAAATACATGTTGCTAGATGGCCACGACATCAATCAAGTGATGTCAAATTTGTCATCAGATAGAGTCTTCAGTATTACTTCGCCTTGCATTGCTCAAGAGAACAACATCCTACCATTCCAATTCAACAAACTGAAGCACCCTCGAAAGTTATTGAGAAACAATAGATTTTTATTATATGATACCTTCTGTTAGTATTCTTATTAATTACTGTAAGCGTTTTTCTGGGCCTCTCTTTTCTGATTTTCTCTCCTGGTCTAGCTTCCCATATTTTCCTCAACTTCTTCTTTTTAGGACATTCTCTGTAGGTATCTTAACCAAGATAGTTTCTTCTCTTCTAGCATAACTTTGATTGGTTTAGTTTCTAGTTTCTTCCTTATATATGTTACGGCCAAAGCCCGAAGTTCAGCCCTTTCCCAAATTGGCCAGACATTTTGCACTTTGGCCGAAAGGTGTGGCCAAGGCTGCAAACTAAGTACCAAACTATCTCCAAAGAAGTCACTACATTGTATCTCAGCTTATGCAAGCCATGTCAGACCAAATTGTCTAATCCTAGAAAAGGTATAGTTTCTAAACCGTTGATATTTTAAGAATTTAACTCAAGATGCCAGGTAGATCTTATAGACATGCAAAGTATCCCTGAAGGCGAGTACAAGTTCATACTCAATTATCAGGATTATTTAACCAAATTTATATTATTGCGACCTCTGAAAAGCAAAAGAGCTGAAGACGTTGCTTACCAGCTACTTGATATCTTCACCGTTATAGGTGCTACAAGCGTGCTTCAGCCAGATAATGGAAGAGAATCTGCAAACCGAGTTATAAATGAACTAAAGGACACATGGCCTGAACTGAAACTGGTACATGCAAAACCGAAGCACAGCCAAAGAGAAGGTTCCGTCGAACGTGCCAACCAGGATGTTCAGAATATGATGATGACATGGATGCAGACGTATGTATCAACACATTGGGCTGACAGTCTCCGGTTTATTCAATTCATGAAAAACCGTTTTTTTTTTCATCAAGGCATTGAGCAGTCGTCATATAAAGCCATGTTTGGCTGCAAAGCAAAGGTGGGGTTCAGTACTTCAAATCTGCCTATAGAGCAGAAATAGAGGTTGCTACAAATGCAGGGACTGCCTTCAAAAATGAAGCTCCTGCCGTGACGGTGGAACCATCCGAAAGTCTAGACTGGTTGCTTGCCGAAAACATTTTGTGTAGTGCGTGAGAAAAAGAGTGTAGTTCAGCCCATTATAGTGGATCCTGCGGCAAAGATGTCCATGCAGTATGTGAAATAAGTAATGAAGCAGACGAAGTGTACGGAGGAAAAGTAACTTGCAGGCTATGTTATAATAAACAAGAAATCGGAAAGAAAATGTCAGCAGTTTATGTTAGTTTGAAAGTTCAAGGTGCAAAGATGCTTAACAATTCAAATACAAAGTTCCCGCCAGCGAAAATTGGAGATAATGTACATATCCGTATACCAGATGTTGACAGAAGTCGAGGTGATTCAAGAAGCGTTGTTGCAGTTGTCACGAACGTTGAGGGCGCTTTCTACAAGTTAGGAATAGAATATGGTGTTTTCAAACAACTGTATTGCAGAAATGAGTTTTCTCTTCTACACGAGAAACTGCTCACACAGAAACAAAATCTTTACAAACTGTCGCGTATTCCCGATCACTGACTGGCGGCCAAGGCTCACTCAATGCAACTCAACTGCTAACTGCGCAATAAATCGCTGCAAATCTAGAAATAACAAACTGTTGTGTAATTCTAAATGTTATAAAAGTCCATCTTGTTGTAACAACTAATGATAAAGATTGTTAGTTTACTATCAATTATAAGCTTAACTATTAAAATTTAATTTGTTAATTTATAATTAATAATCAATATACAGTATGAAATTATACAGACTCACCAAAATCTGTTCATAGCTTTTTTCTTCCGACTTTGACCAATCGCCTCATGCCATTTCGCAAACTGGCAGGCCAAATTTCAAAATCAAGAAAAAATCGAACATTGGCGGTCAATTTACTGCGACATTGGCCATTTCCCGATTTGACCGGACGCTTCCCACTTTTGCCGATTTTGGGCTTTGGCCGTAACATATACACACTTTTCCTTCTCTCAATCTATTTCATTCCTAACACTCCTCGTAGGTATGTCTACCGCCTGTAATGTTTTCTGTTGTCTTTTCGTTAGTGTCCAATTTTCTCCTACGTGTATCAGTGCAGGTACATAAACTGTTTTATATGTGAAAATTCTCGTTTGTGTTGTGATTTCTTTGTGGTCTAGAAATTTCTTTTGTAGTGTCCAATACACTTTTCAATGTCCCCCTTGTCATTTTTATTATACTTCCTAGCCAGGTATTTACTCTGCCAAGAAAATATCATTCGCAAAGGCCCAGTTTCCAAGTATATCGGCTGTAGCCTATTGTATCCTACCATACATTTTTTCTATTTTAGCTTGGCTTTTCTTTTATAGCTTTAGTAATAGCATAAATAATATAATGCACCAAATGCACCAAACGGTCAATTAACTCAGTGGTCTAAACACCCTACCCTGCCAATAGCAAAATAAAATTATTAAACGGTGCTATACCAACTTTGAACCTTTATGCATGACGATCGTTCAAAAGTACTTTTTACGCCAAAACGCAAAAATGATAAAAGCTTGGAAAAACCAAAAATACAACCTGGGAAAGATTTATTGTAGAAAGTGGAATTAAAACTAATTTATTCTGCTCAAGCAGCAGACAGAAGTTTGGTAAATTAATGAATTAAGTAGAAATTGAACCGTAACAATGCCTTTCTTTCTAACCACAAAAGACTAGAATTGCATCTACAGAAATGAAACAAGAAAGACGAGGTATTTATACTAAGTATATGAAAAGTCTCGAAGACATTTCGCAACAAATAATTGAATAACGTCAAAACTATCACGTTTACATATCTGTAATTACGTAGCAATACTTGCTACTTGACGCTTTCCAGCTGTAGAGTACATCACCCTGTATAATTGAAAGTAAGTTTGGAACATCCATAAAGCAATTTACCTACAAATTTTTTAATAAGAATTCTTCATACTTTGGCAAACAACGATGATGCAGCTAAAAGTAAACATGTCTGCACGCAACTGCTAAATTACCTGTTTTATGTTACAGAATAGCTTGGCAAAATAAAGACAACTAATAAAAAGTAAAAAAGAAGATGAATGAACACAAGGAAAAAGACAAAAACAAATGTATGTTACAGTAGTAAATAGAACTAGAATTTTAGTAATAACAGTCAAATTAAACAAAATATCTATATACATAAAGAAGACAAAAAAAATATTCATAACTTTTAAAACCAGCGGAAGTTAATGTTTGAATATCATAAAAAAAAAACTAACAATGGATTGAAATGCGACAACGCAGTTAAAACCAAAAATATCCAATAAATAAGCCGTTAAACTGCAACAAAATAAATCCAGAAAGAAAGCAATTTAACACCAGAGAAAATTAGAGAATAAGCGTATCTTTTCTAATTCTGGAATGTAGCAAAAAGACCTATTATGATAGGGTGGAGTGGGGTAACTATGGACTGAAAATTCATAATTATACTTTGGAATGTTCTAGATATTAAAGTAATGAATACTGTCGCCACCAAAAATTTGTATTATCAACCTGCTCTATGTTAATTGTATTTTGATCCTTATTTATTTGCAGCGCTCACAGTGAAGTAAATATTTTCGAACTTAAACCTCAGACACAATTATGATGGATATTTATTTGTATAAAATATTTTTTATTTTCTCTCCATTTTTCTTTTCTATTCTATATTCTTATGTGTTTAGATTTAATAAAAGTTTAATTTTTTTAGGGTTTTGGAATATTTTTAAAATTAAAAAACTTATGCAAATTCTAAATTGAAAAAATGATGTTATTAGCTAAAATTGAACTTCTCGTTTTGTGCAGCAACTATGCTAACTTGCATTATCATTTTAACACTCATATCACATTAAATAAATTAATTAAAATACAACAAATGCTAATCATTAAATTACATAATTAATGTTACGCCAGATAAAAGAATAATAAATATAAATGTTGCTCAAGGCAGTATTTTAAGGTCATTGTGCATTGCTAAAATACATTGCTAAATAAACTTTTTGATAGCTACCCACTGATCACAACTCTAAAGTTTACTCCTGCAACGTGGATCACTGGTAACATTTAAGAAATGATGTTCATTAGAAAGAAAACACTTGCGAGATTTAAAAACCCTCAAAATCCTGTACACTGGGAATATTATAAATCATTAAAAAATCTAACACAAGTACTATCCGAAAAGAATATTTCTGTGATTAAACACACTTTCAGCAATAAACATGCAAAAGAATTGTGGAAAAGTTTTACTTAATTTTCACAAAATCAAGCCAAAACTCACAAATTCTAACTTATAAGTATTCACACTTCAGTTAACACTCCTGCGCTGACGATAATAAAGTTACCGAAAAAGACATTTCTATCCCAAGTTTAAACGTGGTAGATTGCCTCTTCAAAGTAATAAAACGAATGTATGAAAAGGATTATTAATCATACAAAAAGTATGCTAATATTATAAAGTTAAACTATTATCTGTGCAAGAGATGGTTTTTACAGTATCTTGAAGCTTTTTTGAATACAAATTGGTGACATGCACTGCAAGTTCGTTGAAATTTTCTATAACTTTTCCAAAATCTGTAGCTATAAGGTATATCTATTTTTATTCATATTCTATTGTCACGATATCTCCCCTGAACAGTGAACAGACTCCGTTACCTCGGCTTAATTCACCAATGATACAGCGCTTGAGCACCATCTCTTCTCTACAGTCGCTTACAGGACCCTGTTGCGCAAATCAAGGCCTAGATCCAGCGCAGCAATAGAAAATAAATCCAATCCCAGCAAGACCCAGGTGGCAATCCCGATAGTCAGATACCAAACAAGTCAACCGCTCTTTTCCACCCCGTTCAACAAACTCGGTCCTATGAGTGTTTTCGTGTTCGGCATAGCCCATCAAGTTTCCCGTTCTACATGCGCCGGACTCTCTGTCTGCTGAGTATATAAAAGAGCCTGCAAAATTAGATTACAATGCACTCGTAGCAGGAGATGCAGTAGTCAGCGGGAAACTGGTAATCAACCCTCAACTAATTAATAAAATAATCGTGAATGTCCAGAGCGTGTTATACTTTTTCCTTTTTTGCTTGGTAATTCACAAATTGCTTTTACGGTATCTCAGATAATGCACTAAACGTTGTTTAACAGGCATTACTGGTAGTACCTAGATCGCCAGCAAGTAGATTTTTTTCTTCACAGAAATCCTGAATGTTTTAATAAAATTATAGGCAATACGTGTAACGGTCACTGTAATTTTATTTAGAGCCAACCAAAAATAATTCTATTTCATGTCTCTGAAGCGTTAGTTGATGAATGTCTTGACTGTCAATCTTGAACTGACAGTCTGAAGAAGACAATTGGCAACTTGTGATGTTATTTTTGCTTATCCCAGTGCCGTGTATAGTTTTATTCTTACAAACAAAGTACCCTAGGTGTCCCCCTCCGATTTTGATGAGTTTCAGATATGGTGTAGAAAATTAAAAACTAAACACACATATTTTTTGCCTGCCCTTGAAACGATTTAAGAGAGCCGAGAATTTGTAGTTTCACATTAAAAGCGCCAGATTTATTTAAATGTAACCAACTCAGAAGTACAATTTTGTAATTAGCGATAAAAAATGCTATTCAATCGATACTCCAAATATATTCTATGGGGGTGAAAGCAACTCCACAATTCTTCGAACTCCTGTAAAAATTGGGAGAATCTGCGACAATATAGTATGTTCTAGAGCATGTTTGAATTAAGTTTACGTGTTTGGGCATTTTCGTAAAAAACGTGAATCCACAGAAATCTGAATTTCCAATTGCCACATAATGTTTGGAATATTTAGAATGTACAGATACAAATTATTGCCAATTAAATAAATATCCAACAATAAAAAAAATTTTTTAAAACTCAGTTTTCTGCCATCGTCCGCGCCTGTAGAGAGAATGTTTAGTATACAGAAGGTCAAATTCTAACCATAAGCATCCTTTCTTCTGACAAGGTCACATGTGTCTTTTATAAGGTTTCTGTTATTTTAAATCAATAAATAATACAAGCATATAATTTCATGTAATTTATAATAAATATAAACACAAAAATCCTACTGTCTCTCCACAAATAAAAGTTCACAAGATCGTGCAAGCATTGACCATCATTTCCGTCCTTGTTTGAACTCATCAGTGGAGGATAATGAGAGTCAATACTTGCCCGCTTCATGCTGGTTATATACAAAGCTAATAACATACAACATTAGTAGCATGAAAATATTAAGGCGCCATCTAATAGCAATGGCTCGACATGCCGTTCTTATTCAAAAACTAAATATCTCCAAAATGGAAAATTAGAACGAATTGTTCTAATTTCTAGTGGGGTTTATATGTATAATAAATAAATTTAATATTTGACTTTGTTATGGTTACTGGTGTATATGCGGCCAATGGCTGTCTGAGCTAAGAATGCCAATGCCGACTTTGTTACGGTTACTAGGTATGTGGCCATTGACTGGGTGAGTTAAGGATGCCACTGCCAGCATTTAGCCATTAGTGCCAGAGGAAGACCGTATGCTGGTCGTTATATGCATGTTTGCTGGGAAGATACCAGAAAAACTGCACTTAAGTCAGTCTACTTTAATTTATGAGCAAGTACAAAATTTGAGTAATAATTAGTAATTTAAGTATGAGCACATTATTAGAGATCTAAAAACTGGGAAACGTCCCACAAAATATTATTAGAATTGCCAAAGTAGCAATAAATATGTCTGTGCAAAGACTAGTGGGACCCATCATATAAGAGGTTAGATAAATAGTTCTTCTTCTTAAAATTCCTTAGTTTTATAGTAACTTAAATAAACAAATAATATTTTGGTTTTGTAAAAGTTATCCTAGCTAAGGTTTTTGCTTTGAAATTTTAAGTGTAACAAGTCTTACGTGGGATTAATAAGCTAATACCAAAAGGACATTTTTTTGTAAAGTTTAGTAAAAGACATCTGATAATCATTAGATTCCGCTATAAAATGACATTGCTTTTACGGTATTTTTATGTCTTCCCCGCAGACCTGCTTCAGTCATTAGATTTCCCTAAAAACGATCTTCTCTATATCCATATCATAGAGACGTTTGGTTCAAAACCAATGCTAAACATTACTATTACCTTTATTTTATTTACAAAACAGCGCGGCTACCAAATATTAATTTTCAGCAAATAGTATGGCTCCCCGTCATTAATATCCTGATTTTGCTTGTTAGTATCTGCACCACTGTAAATCTTCTCGTGGAAAATAGCTTTTTAGCGTACTTACTCGACAGCTTCCATTTATCTTTAATTATACAACACTATTATAAGTTAAGTAATGTATAGAACCTTGGGGATCACGTGGCTGCCTGGAGAATCAATAATTAACCTCAGGTCCCTCTAAATTATATAATAAACTGTAATTTAATAACCATAGTTGATACTACACTCATACCTTTAAAGTACTAGAAACTCTCATGTGAAACTACCAAAATACTTAAATCGGTGTGTAAAACTGGATTGCTTTGTTTATTATGATTGATGTAAGCTGATGCACATGTTGCCCGACTACCATTAATCTCCAATAAATATGACAACTATATTCTTAATTATTGGTGAAGATCATGAACCAACAGCTGAGTAAAACTCTGTTAATATAGGGGTAAAAGGGGTAAATAATAGCTACAAACAACGTTGTCAGAGCTGACAATACGTCACCATGTGATGATTTTACAACTTTTAATCTTAACTGTTTCTTTTCTTATTGTTTTTCTAAATTTCAACTTACAATACAACTGATTAGGATTACGATCATGTTTTTCTCCAATGCACAAGTGAAACATTATGTTTATTTAGTACCGCTTGCTACTTACTAGTATCTTGACTACACTAGATCCTGTTCCACTGAAACCTATATGGAATCAACTATTTGATTCAATGGCTCCATATCCATAACTATGCTACTTCAAGCATTTCTACAAACACAAAAATTAGAAAGTAATACTCAAATGTATATGCGGAGGTCCACACTGTCCGGCTAAAAGTGCCAGTATTGTGCGTAATTGTGACGTCTGTATTCATAGGAATAACAAAAAATGTCGAAGTGAAAAGCAAATTAATTCTCTCTTAAATTATAAAGTGATATATTTCGGTTTGGAATGTATTAGATTCAATTTAAGTAGTTACAAAATTTAACACATTTTTTATTGTTAATCAAATGTAAAACTTTCTTTTTCTTTAACTTCAATTCATCATTAAAGATGCAGTAAAGTTATTTATTGCTCTACAATTTTCCAATGATACTTACAGTTAGACTGTTTCGAAACTGAAAACTAATTCTTCTTTTCGAGGAAGCAGAAACATTGTTGCCAATTAAGTGAATTGGAGGTCGGGTAAGAATTAGTTTTTTATAAGATACTGTAGATAACAAATTTTAAAACATTCTAATGAGCACACAGCTTATTGCGTTTTTAATTTCTACGATGCATACACATACATATTATGTATAAAATATCATCCGTGTAAACTGCATAAATGTATTCTAAACATTTCCTATTCTTTACCATTGTTATACAGAGTGTGCCAAGAATGGCAGGTATTATTCAAAACAATATGAAAAATGAAAAACCACTTTAGAGCAACATTTTCACAATAGGAGCACTTGAACTGCGCATTATAGTTTTAGATGCGTGTGGGACAGACACATCTTTATAATACTGTCAATAGCAGAGACATAAGTAGCAATCCATGTAATCTTTAATCAGGTGTTGCAAGTACAGATCGTAATAGATTGAAAACTGTAGTCGAAAATTCAAAATTTCACGAATGTCAACGCTACTTTCAGTACAAATATCGAAAAAAAATTAAAAATGCTTAGTTTGTGGCCTGAAATGTATTTTTTTCAGATCCGTTACTGTCTTTTGTTTAAATATCAGCTCCTAGTTAGATAGTACAAACTGGTAGTAAAAACTATACGATCCACTTCATAGATCGCATGGTTTGCGGGGATGAATTTTTGATTTTTTAAAGTAATCTTTATAAAACTGTTTTCATTATTTAATTGCTCTATTCCTTGAGTTGTCATCTGCTATTTTAGATACACCCAGTATATAATTAATTTGAGAAATTTCTTGGCCTCTAGTAATTATAATGTCGGAAACCATTATTTTATTCAGCGTTTATAAATCATTTTATTGTTTTTGAAAGCAAAATTTGGAAGGTGAATTTGCAGCGTTCTCTTATATAGGTCTCGATTGTTTACTACCAAACACATCACAAGTGTAGCTATCGCAGTGCATTCATAGATCAAGTAAATAAGCTTACATGAAGGTCTGTGTATTGTTATTACTTGTTGTAGTACATCAAAGCTTTGCACACCATGTGGTAAGTACAGATTTTACAAAATATACACTTACAAAATTAACTAAATGAAAATTATACTTTTATGTAAAAATGTACGTTTTATTTGTTTTGTTAGTTTTGCTGTTTCATTCTTAATTTAATTGTTACTTGATATTATTTAACTACATATTGCTTCTTAAATGCTGTTAGTTTCGATTTACCTGTTAAAAAAGAATGGAAATTGAATCTTTTCAGTTTTTTATTTGTTCTTAAGTTTGATTCACTATAGGTATAGTCTTGCGCCCTATTTCTATTTTGTAGAACTCTTAATAAATTATGTCGATCATTCAACACGATCGATAGTTGAGTTTAAAAGTTCTCTTTCCGTTAAAAAATAAATTTATTGCATTAAAAATTGTACTTATTGTATTACACATGGTCTAATTTGAACGTACAGTAATGTTTAATTATTATTTTAGACAATATCTGATGTTCGGAATCTCTGGAGAGGAACAACAGCGCCCGTTGAAAGAGAGTGCATAGAGAAAACTGGAGTAAGACAAGAGACTATAGACGATTTTCTCAAATATGGGACGATATCGGAAGATCCTTCCAGCAAATGCTTCCTTCATTGTACTTATTTGAAACTAGAAGTTATGAATTCAGCAGGCGATTTTAATGCAGAAACAGCGGCTAAACTGTACGATTATGTAGACGTTTCATTAGCACAAAAGTGTAGTGCTATTGTAGAACCAGATCCTTGTGAGAAGGCATATCAAGTAG
>VTPC01005462.1:41067-51340 GCA_011009095.1 Ignelater luminosus | reverse complement strand
TTTTTTTCGTTTCCTCTAAAATTGTAAATTGTCGACATGTCCACTTCTTGCATTGGTCCCTTCATTTGTCATGTTAAAGATAAAGTGTCATTTATTGGTAACATTATAATATCAGTACAAACAATATTGCAGACTTCTATTGTTATCATTTTAAATACTTTTTTAATTAAATCTGCAAAGCATAATACTAACAAAAATGTGTTTACAAGAATGTGTAGAATTAAATTTTGTTTACTGTAATAGTCTTCTATCACTTAAACAATCGTTAATGAAAAAGATACTAATTGTGTGGATTTTACGTCCGAAAGCTTATTAAGTTTTAATTGTTTGATATTCAAGCATTCACGTAGCTATTATAAAATACAGATAAGTTTGTTTTATAATATTATTAACTAAAAGTCAGCCAGTTTAACAGAAAAGTTATGTTTGTTATATCTCTCTAAAAGAGATAAGCATTTCTAAACATAAAGGAATACTGTGTGGATCTGAAAATGGTGGGAATGAAGAATTGTTGGCAGCTAATGCGAATAATTATATAATAATATTATATAATAATAATATTAGGCGGTAAAGCAGGATAACTAACAGGTGTACAATCATATGAACGCATTATTCTTTCGGCTAATAAGAAATTACGAAATAGGCTTGCCAGTAATAGGTTTTTGAAAAAGTTCCCTCGGAAGTGTATTCCATGCAATTGTGTCTGTAACACTGTATAGCTGCATTATAATGTACGGGACTGTATTGGGGTTTTAGAACGGTAGGTATGCGTTTTACGATTTCGGATTAATTTCAACATTTATGGCATTTTAGAGAACCTTTAGCAAGCTTTTAGTGTGTTAATAAAATTTAATAACGTTTGTTACAATATTTTACACGACTAGTTGAGCAAACAAACACTCATACATACTTATGCTACCTATTCTAAAAATTAAGCATTTGCAAGAAATAAATACTAAAACAAAACCATAGCGTTTTGTATTGTTTCTCTTGAAGTAAATAAAAACAATAACATTACATAAAAAAATAAAACTTTTTCAGAACTCGTATGAAAAACTTTTCAACTCTTTAGTTGTATATAGTAAAAGCTCTCTAGTGCAAAAAGCGCCTGTAAAATGATTTATATACGTTGCGATGTGACTCTTTGTAAGGGTAATTCTGAAATGACCTTTATGATTCTTGAATAAAATACCCTACCACGTATTTCTTAACATGCATCAAGCTCAAGCTGTATGACAACGCAAAACGAGAAATAAAATTAAAGCAGCCTATTTTTACTAGCTTAGTATGCAGGTTGACTCTCACGACATAATAGTGTTCGTAAACGTTTAACATTTCGGCATGCAGGCAGCTTCCACGATTCAGTTTTAACAGTTTAACCTAAAATGTATGACAGTGAATGTGTAAGCGATGGTAATTTTATACCTTTCCCAAGTGTAAACAGTCGGTATGTACAGGGAGCGAATCTAAACAAATATCACTCAACAAAACACCTCGCGAACCTTGAACCCATCATAAGTCCAACTTCCTAACTTCAAAACGCATGTTTGGACGTCGTACGGAAAGAATTCTACGTCTATAGCACACGAGGACTTATATACGGCTGGCGGCTGCCAAACCACCAGCCCATTGTAGTAGACAGTAGCCTTGGTCATGAGAGTGACCTCATAGTTTCCATCGGCGCTGCAAGAAAAGACATTGACAGTGCAAGCGCGCCGCATACTTCCACCGTCCTCGGGGACCCGATCAACCAGCTTACACCGCCTCGTCGCTAACTACAAACCACTACAGAAACGCCGCTGCGTCAAATAAACCACACATTTTATCACACACACCTCTATCAGTTCGAATTTGTGACAGACGTGCTTGAATAAATATTGACAAATTCGAAGAAAAATGCCAACCCCGCAGTAGTATTTACAACGAGGCGGTGACAACTGGTATAAAGGAAATAACCTTGTCAACGTTTAGATTAAATAACAGATTTACATCCTGTAAATTGACAGTCTTCACGAGGCTTTAAAAAGAACCCGAAAATGTTTTCACGGTATTATTTTGATGTAAAAAAGACTTTTTGTTTGTACAACTATATGCTAATTTCTGAATACAGTGAAAACTGCCAATAAATGATAACTATCATGCTCTTACCTTAAATCCATCATAAGTCCAACTACCAAATTTCAGTACGCAGGTTTGCTCATCAAATGGAAAATACTCAACGTCAATCTCGCAGGAAGACTTGTAAATGGCAGGGGGTTTCCACTCAACCAGGCCTTGATGATAGATGGTGGCCTTGGTGGCCAGCGTTACCTCAAAGCTGCCGTCCGCGCTGCAAGGGAATCAACAACGACCAGCAACCGGACCAACTCAACAGCTGCAACAGCTGTAATCCGATTGCTGACATGACAACATAGCAAACCAAAACAAAACTCAACTGAAGAAAATGAAACGTTAAAGCCAAGTTAACAAAACTTTCTAGACACTAATATGAAATATTAAACGTGCTGCAAACAAAGTTAATACAAGGCGTAATAAAGTGTGTAAGGACTGTCTTTATAATTTTAAGTTTCGTCACAACGAGCGTTGCAGTTGTTTCTCGCTCTTGTAACACTTGTTCTTTTAACAATTGTGGACTGACGTGACTTTTGTTTTATTATATTACGGTCTCTTCCTCGTAAAAATGTGAAGTAGATATAATAAAGCAGTACGCAGAGCTTGCAATAATTCTCTTTTTGCACATACAGTGATACAGCGTAACAGATGGCACACACTCTTGTAAGGACATTCATACTGCGAAGGGATAAAGTTTAACTTGAAGTAGGCAGAAGGAGATCAAAATCAAATTACGGTAGATGAATTTGATATTTCGTGAAAATAAAGGTAGCAAATAGAACTTGCATTAAGAAATTTAAATTTAAATGACAAGAATTTTATGAATTACTTTTAGCATAAATAAAGAATTATAAATTTACAAAACAGATTCTGCGTGAAAGGTTATTTAAATCTCTCTAATTAAAAATAGAAGAACTTAAAGCTCTAAATCGACAGTTACAAAAATGAATTAATAGTAGTGTGACTTTTTATTCTCCAGAATAAAAATAGCATCCAGCTAATCGACAGCTTTGCATTATACATGGAAACACCCTCATTACCGTCGAGCGATTTTTATTCCTACGCTATTTTATCAGTTTTTTGTTTAATTCAACCATAAAGTTCAAACATAAAACAGAAAAACATTTATTTTGCTAGAAGTAAAATTTTGATATCTTACATAGATGCTTGAATTCTGTTAACGACTGCATCTACTTAGAACTAGAAACGCATATTAAATCGATAACCTGCATGATCAGTGTAGTGAAAGATGGTCAGTTATTCCTCTTCTTTCTTGCACTTTAACAAAGAGCAAAAAATAGAAAGGTTGTCATTATCAGACTCTAACAATTTTAATAAAAGAAGTTACTATAAATATGCAAAAAGAACGGTGAGAGGCCAACACGCTAAAGCGTTTTCTTAGCCAATTATACAATTATAAAAACTTTATCTAGGGAAATGGAAGATTTCAAATTCCAATAAGAAATGACAAGAAAAAAAATGAAAGATAAGGCAAAGTCAAGTAGGGAACCCTCTTCAAAAATTAGAATTGCTAACGATTAATACAGCAGACACTTTTTGCTAAACAGATCTTTGTGAAAGAAAATAAAAGTCTTGAATAGAAGGTACAGTACACGCTACACCTTTCTGTCCGGCATGGGATTAAATAGCTAGACTTGAAATTCGTATTACTTTCTTTCACGTCATACCCAGGTCCCTATTATTTGTCATTTCTTATAGGAAGATGCAAATTGTAGTAACATAAAGCAAAATACGACCCTCGGTGTGACGTTATTGAAAATAAAAATGAATTTAAATTCTAGCTGTTTAAACCTTTATCCCACAATATGTACTTATAAAAAAATTATCAAGACTGAAATCGTTTACGTTTTATTAGTTATTGTCAATCAAACAGGTAACATTATTCCATTGAATGATGAAGGCACAATCTGCATTAAAGAGGTATAAGGATGGCACTGTTAGTTTATAGAAATATCTTAAAATGCTACTAACTGAGAAAACTCGTACAAGATGACTTCCTTTACGTTTTAACACCTTTATCGTTTCACAGATTGTTGTAAAACCCATCTATGCAACAAATCTTACCTTAAAAAGTTATATATCTTAAAAAGGCAACTGAGAGAAATAGGAATAAACTTTAAGAGTAAAGGTCAATAACTGTAAATGATTTACAATGTTTCCAAAACAAGAAATGTTGAAATGAATTTATCAGAGATGAAAAGGATGAAAGACATTATTAAGATATGGCCAGTCATACAAAGTTTAAAGCAAAATGCATTGATAATAAAATCAATTGCTTCTTTGTCTAATTTGGGTACCAACTACGAGGTTCTATAGCCAAATTTGAAAAACTTCTTTTGACTTCAGAGTTGAACTCACGTTGGCCCGGTACAGCAAAGGCATTTACTAACCTGCTTCGTGTAAAGCAACAAAATATAACTTTTTTTTTCTAGAAAAAGCTAATAAAGGTAAGACTAACGAAAAGTCTAAGAATATATTAGAAGAACATCCATACCATATGCCATGTATTCAAAACTGTGCGCCATGCCTGTTACCATGAATTACATTTTATCGTTTAAAGTTAAAGAATTAAGCATCTTTACTAACATTTAATATATCTTGCGGTATGTTAAGTGTCTTAAAAGAAACGTCGAGTTAAAAGATATTCACATGAAATAGTATTAAGAGGTCAGAGTAAATAATGCAAAAAGGGTTTAAAAAAGCAGAATATAAATAAAAGTGTAACAGCAAAAAAATCATGAAGAAAACAAAGTAATGAAAACTAAAGCTACTCAAGATACGGTAAACACGTAATTTGCATTACACCTGTTATGTACAGTTAAATCTATAGTAAAACTACAGAAAACTAGTATACCAGTGTCCTCAGCTTTCCATATCTTTTAGATTCTCTACCTTTGCCAATCATTAAAGGAATTAATAAACATTCAAAAAGCTTCAATTTTGATTAGTGTCCTAGAGATCGCCGATTTGTCTAAAGATCAAGATATGTAGGTCTCAACACAAGAAATGGTACAGAAGACAGAAAATGTAAATACAACTTTAAACGGAACTTTTGCTTCCTTAACATACAATGTCTTGAAAATCTCAGACGAGACTTATTTGTTGTTTTGATAATCTTTAGTGTAAAAATGAAGACAGACTTTGGACATGGGTAACTCTTGGATTTTAGCTTTTCATCTGAGATTTTACACACCTCTTCCCAGAGGTGTTTTTGCATATAAAAGTATTAATACCAAACAAAATGCAAGACTGAAGTATAGTAACAAACTTTTTCGTGGAGGCCTTGAATGAACAAATCATTTTCTGGAAATTGGAGCTTCTCTAAATCATTAGATAAAGCCTTTAGCACTTGTAACGTTATTGCTACAACAGGAAAAATCGCATACTCATAGGCAGATATTTCCATACCAGTACATGTAACTGTTGCTGCATCTGTTTTGTGGTTGAAGCTTTCAAACTGCTAATGTACAATGCAATTAAGAAGATTTCTTGCTCTTTATTTTTGTTGAAACAGTTCTCTAATTTACAGCATTGCACATTATTCCCCATCCGTAAATTTTTAATATTTGATTGCCGAAACATTGTTTCAAACCGATGATGCTTTTAAGTACTTTCAGAACTAGGTTTTGGATGTTTAAAAAATGGCAAGTACTTAAAATATCTAAGTAGCTATTAACATGTATCTGCTAACTAGCTAACTTGCTATTAGATATTAGAGCAACTAGCTGCACTAGTAACATACATACAAAAAATAATTTCATAATAGGGGACAAAGCGCTGTGCATTGCAAACTTAAGCAAAAAGGAACAAAACAAGCTATAAAGTACATAAATACTTTCAGTGAAAATGCAGAAGAAGTAAATAAACAGTTGGGCAAACACAATTATAATCTACGGAATAAGTTAGAGAAACGCATTCCATTTTTATCTGTAGATAATTTAGAACGGAGAAGCTCAAAATTGGAATCGAAAAAACCAAAGTCTTTACTCTCCTAAATTCTAAATTGTTATTCTGAAAATGTATTTACAATATCCATAAGGATTGCAACCCTATAGCTGCTCTTCACGTTACTGACAGCGACGGTATACCATAATAATTTATAGATATCTTTGAGAGATTTCTTTTCAGCTTTTTTTGTCTAAAACGACAAGCTTTATCATAAAATATCTGACTGCAGCCTTTCCTTCTTTATGTATCACTGCTATTATTTAACATTGCAGGATAGTTTTTTGAATAAAATGTAATAGCGTCTCCTCTTAGACGTTGATACTGCTTTTTAAAGCTCCCTATAAACATCTAGAATGTCTTTTTCTTTCAAATAATGTGGTGTCTAAAAAAAAGGTGCCATATCTCGATGAAAATCTACAAGGTCTTAAGAGTTTTCTGCACCAGAACCGTAAAAGCATACATTTACGGAACTAGCAATAGATACTGCCATAGGTTGTGTCCACAAGCAACTATCATTGCTCGCTACTGTTAGTAAAGCGGGCGCTTTTAAAAATGCTGATGCCTTTGCTTTTACGGAAATTGAGGTTTGCTGCCGATCGTCTAGAAAGTTGATGATGCGAGTGCTACCACTTGCTGATAGGACGTGGAAATAAGCATTATCTTTACTACTAAATGTGTAAATGCTTGTGTTCACAAGCAGATAGTAACTTACTATGCTACTAGTGAAAAACCTTCTGATTTTCAACAAGCTCCGAAGGAGTCGTTACTGAATTTGCAAAGTTTGTCTGTCCGCATTTTTCGTCAAATTTTAAAATTTTGACTTCAGATTTGATTTTTACATTAAAAACTAAAGACGATGTGGTATTTTCGTTTTTTTAATAACTCTTCGGGAACATGGTCAAAATGGCCGCCGAAGAGTGGAAAATTTTCAAAAAATCTTATTTTACTTTAGAATCGTATTCTACATCAGAAAATAAGACAAACGTATACTTTTAGTTTTTTGATATCACCTCGGGAACATAATCAAAATGGCCGCCAAAATCTTAAAAACGTAACAAAACAGGAGTTCGTTGTGGTTATGCTTTGCATTCCCAGATGCTTTGACATGTAAACAATTGTCACATGTCAGCCAATCAAGCGTTCTTTATTAGTTGCACGACTATCGGCTCGTAGATACAACCATTCACTCCTTCAAGCTTAATAAAATTTTGAATATTCAGATGCCGCCACTATACGGTAAAGAAATGGGTGCCCTCGTGTGTACTTTTGAGTTAGTTATTCAACATCAATCTAGACATATAGTTGCTCGTTATAGTTTTTTGGGGGAATTCGTCATTATGTGAATCGCAGAAATGTGTCTTATAATGCTGGTATTTATTGTTATGGTAATTAAAGCTGTTATAGCATCTGCAGACGTCATTACTTATAATGCGAGCAACGCACATAAAATTTGTTTTGTAAATAATAGTAGATACATCCTGAACAGAGAATTCCTACGAAGTTTTGTACGTGGGTTGGGAAGGCGTTTCAAGGTTTTTATTTGTACCTAAAACTATAATGGAGAGAAGAAGGGAAGAAATGCGCTCTAGATATACTACTTCTAGTATTCTCTCGTCATTAGAGATTTTATTGTTAGTACCTGTACCGAACCCTTGAGTGAAGGAATCACATTCGTAAACCGTACATCTTAGACTCAAAACACTGTTTAATAATTGTAAACTTAAGCCCATTTAGAGCACAAATAACGAAACATAAGAAACATAATAACAGTATGTAATGGAATATGTAATTCTCAGCTGCTAATATGTTGTAGTCCAGTTTGATGATGCTACAATTTTTCATTTCCACCGTTTTTCATTTAAATTTGACAAACAAAAATATTATGTTGTTTACTAATACTTTAGCAGCAGGTACAACATAACGCACACGTTTAACTCGGGCAATAAAATCCAGAATAGGATATGAAGCTTGAAATGGGCGGGATTAAGTTCCGCTTTTATCGAACGGTGAAATTTTTATTATGTGTTTACGCCTTAGGCTTGTTTACACTTTTATTACTGGATTTATGATTTAATCATTAGCATTCCTTGGACGATTTTTAATCAGAAGAAATCTACACAATCTTGACCTCAATAAATTTATTCACATCATAGTAAGTAAAATAAAGAAAAACTCCATCAGTGCACGATTCTTCAAGAGCAATAGAACTTTTTATTAAATTACAAAATAAAAACTCCCATTTTTCCTGCTTTCGAACAAGAAAGAAAAACAGTAGCAGTAACAGCATCATTTTGAAGTTGTTATAAAAGCCTTCTTAAAAATAGATTTCACTTAGGAATTACTTGGATAAGTCTTTGGTGTGGAAAATAGAATATTAGGGAAATAAAAAGAGATAAAGAAGAGATTTGGTTTCGAAGCGAAATATTCATCACATTAAAGTTTGCCTACAGTGTTTTAGTAATATTTTTGAATTCAGTAAAAACGAGAAAAAAGGAACCTTATTCTGTTCTGCTACATTATGGATTTATCACTGTACAAAAAGCTACTCCAAGTTTATTAAAAAGCATTTCCCAACTTCATGCATACTGTTTCTTACAATGTAATAGATTTATGTATTTTCAAACTTCTCCGCAACTTCTCACACGTAGCAAAATAAGTTTATGGTATTTGTTTTTATTTTTTCCCCTATAAAACTTTCAATTCCAACAAGCACATTTTGTACTTTCGAGAATATAAGAAAACTATAACAATGTTTATGTGTAAAATAATACCTGCACGCAAACAGTTAAGAGAGCCCAGTTTGATTGTTACAATTGAAAAATATTTGTCGACATAAAAATGAACAGTAGGTTGTTTCAAGAGACAACCAATAAACTTATAGCACATTTTATAATTTTATTTGGCCTTGTCCTCATTGAAGAAATTTTTTTAACTAAACTGTTTCTCCATGAAAAGTGCTATCAGGGAAACCTCAGTTAGAAGAACGCAGTCGAGATGAAATAATATGGTGTATTAGACAGCTTGAAACCTAAATTTACGAAAAGGTAAACAAAAATATGTTTAAGGACCAAAACGCCTGAAAACCTTCTTGAAATGGAAAATTAATTTGGTAGGAAAGTTGTGAAACAGAATACGGCACAAATTTAAATAGTAAATATATAATACTGGCAAAACTTGACCCTGCTGTCATCAGGTTTATGAGTTGAATAGTAGGGAAAAAAAAAAGCTTGCTGTGGAACTACCAAAAGGTTTTGAAATGTGACGTATTAATCCTGCCGCTTCAGGGGAAACGGGGTGAAATGGTCTCTGTTTTCGGTTTTTCGCTTTTAACTCGGAAACGGTGCGTCGTACGGTAAAAAGTATAATTAAATTTCCTACAAGAACGGTGGTATTTATTTTCTTCTTATGTGTTATAGTTTCCGAGAGATTCGTCAGCGAAAATCGATAATTTTGCAAAAATTCTTTTGCCTCACATTTTTCGTTAAACTTGTCTTTCTAACTCCTCAGCCTTATGTAGTACAGAAACGTCATCAGACAGGAAGTTGTAGAGCATTGAATCTTCTTCAGAAATATGTAACAGTTACCAATGTCGTGATTCCTCAAGAAAAGTTAATGAATGTCCAAAAGAGAGTTGAAGAGGAATTTTTCTCTTGAGGCAGGTGTTGGGAGTAGTTAGGAGGCAAAAATACTAAAGGTTCACGCCTCTAACACTGTTGCTTCAGGGGGCAAGTTGGAGTGGAAAATCTCTTTTTTCGGTCTTTCGTTTATAATTCGGAAACGGTGCGTCGTATGGTAAAAAGTATTCTTTACAAAATAAAAAATAATCAAAGGTCCTACAAGAACATCTGTATTCAGTTTCTTCCTATGTGTTATAGTTTCCGAGATATTCGCTAGCGAAAATCGATAATTCTTAAAAACCTTTTTTTTGCCTCACACTTTTCGTCAAACTTGTCCTTCTAACTCCTCAATCCTATGTTTTTAGAAAAGTCATCATACAGGACGTTGTAGAGCATTATATTTCCTTCAAGAATATGTATATACTACTAATTTATCTTCGACAGCTCAGATGTTACAGCAATTTGAAGTTTTCGGATAAATTTCGTGATTTATCAAGAAAGCTATGTTTTCGTTATTATCGTTATCTATGTATTAAGAAATCTGGAACTTGCCAAAGCTAGGTAAGATTTTTCTT
>VTPC01005462.1:23248-35839 GCA_011009095.1 Ignelater luminosus | reverse complement strand
AAATAAAAATTCTTCAACACCCTGTATCTTATTAAGGAAAACTTTGGTACTAGAGTATGTTCATTTAATACTTTTGTTTCAGACTAAAAAAGTTACACTTCAATTTTTTACACTTTACACCCTGTATACGGGGTGTTAGCGAGTAACGGGTCATATTACTAGGTGCTATAGAATGATTCAAAATCAACAAAAAATTGATAAGAAAGTAGAATTAGAATTAGAACTGATCGGACTTTGTAGCCTTTATTTACGACAAAGAAGAATTATAATCTCGAACAATTTTCATGTTTAGCAAAAATTACAAATGTTGTTCAAGGTTTAACTAAATTACGCTACATTTTTTACTGAAATAGAAAAACTTTAACATTCTTTTCCTCGAAATCTTCAAATAAATAACCAGATAATGTCAAAACGTCGACTCTATAATCCTACATGTTTGTATAAGCGGAAATAACATCACGTCTACGCTGAAAGATTGTTTCCTTGTATTTTTATATCATAATGCATTACTAGACCTAGTGCAGTTTAGCAGAATAAGAGCACTAAATCAAAGTTACCTTTCAAAACATCTAGACTCTAAGCAGTGGCATTTTTTAGACCATTAAGTGCTTTTTGCACAACAAGGCAGTAAAAAGCTGATTCAAAAGTTTCAGATGCTTGGCAATATCTACAACATCCACCTACTTTTATTTGAAATATTTAGTTTCGTCATAAGTCCAATTTACCAAGAAGTCTACGTATCTGCACACGTTCAAAAATACATAAGAGTAGCTCACAAGGTTAGTAACTTCTGCCATTTCAGTCAGTTACCGTTTAGTTACATAAAAATCTTCTCGCCAAATACAGTTCCACGACATTCAAGAATTTGTGTTGGCAACGTGACATTAAAATTACCGCAAACGATTCTCCAAAAATGATAAACGCAAAGAAAGAAAACAAAAGAAAGAAACCGGAGTGTCCAAACGATCACTGACCTGGTGACGAAACCGGAATATCATATGGAATTGAAACGTCCGGAATTTAACGGGAAATGTGGAGAAGCTTGTAGAAATGATCGATGAAACCAGAATAAAAATTCTGGCTCTAACTGAGACCAAAATGAAGGAGCAAGGCTGCGAGGCAGTTAAGGACGGATTCATGTTGATGTACGCTGAGGTAGGTTTCCTGATTCATAGAAATAAAGTGTGCAATATATCAGACTGGAAGTACGAGAGGATTATGTGGTTACGGTTCAGGAAGGTGAAGCTGAAGTAATTCTTTTAGTAGCTTATGCGCCCAACGAAGACGACTCATCGGAAGCAAAAGACAACTTGCATGATGATTAGCTTCAAAACATATATGATGATAACAGCGAATGACATAATATTATTGTAGGACATCAACAGAAGGGTAGAAGCAAAATCTGAAGGTGTTAAGGGAGTAATAGGAAAACATGGAGAAGAATGCAGGAATAATAATAGTGTCAAACTGTAGCAGTTCTGCATAGCAAATAATTTGGTCATAACGTACACCATCTTCCCACCTAAGGACATTCGCAAATTCACCAGTGTGGAGCCCTCAAGAAATGACACGTCGATCATCGACTACATTATAGTTGGGAAGAGCGAGTTGTCAAGGTACAGAGACGCAAGAGTGATGAGAGGACCAGAAATAGAGACCGACTACCATCTCCTGATATTGTGGAGGGCAGTCGCGAAACCTTTAACAAGGAGGAAAGGAAGAAGTAAAAGGAAATTGCTGGAGAAAATCTAGCTAGCAGAGTTGAAGAATCAGGAAAATCAGGAGCGCTACAAAAACTTAATAAACGAAAGGATTGATATACTAGGAGAAAGAATTAATACGAATGATCTGGAAAAAGCTTGGAGTTATTTCAAAAACGTAATTTTGATGGCAGCAGAGGAGGTGTGCGGCAAAATAAAGTGTGGTGAGAAATATGTGAAAGCTACAAAATGATGGAGCGAAGAAATTAAAAATTAAGTAAAGGAAAAGAAAAAATTGTGGAAAATGTACCTCGGCAATAAATGAACAGTCACATATCAACTTTAGAAAGACTAAAGGATCAAAGAAAAAGGCTTAATAAAAAAACAAAACGTTCAAAGTGAGAAGATTTCGGCAGTTTTTTGAAAGAAAACTTTAGTTAAAATCAAAGAGTATTCTGTAAACCTTTATTAAGTATATACTAAACAACAAAAGCAAAGACCTTAGAGATGAAGAAGGTGGAACGTTGGAGAGCCGAGACGAACACTGATGTTTAAGCTGAAAATAGAGAGAAGCCCGACGACCAAGGGCAGATTTCTAAAACAGAGCTTCCTTCTGCCTTGAAAAAAATAAAATTGGACACAGCAGCAAGGCATGATGGAGTGGCACTAGAACTGAGAACTGCTGAGGTTTATGCGGAACGCCAGTAAAAACCTTCTGCTTCATGTAGTAGATTTCGCCTGGAGAAGAGTAAAAGTACCGAACGATTGGGAGGTCACTGATATAATCCCAGTTTTTAAAAAAGAAGACAATCATAATTGCTAGAACTACAAGGAATTTCCCTGCTTAGGGTACTCAAAAACACTAATTCACGGATATTATCGGAGAGACTGGTCAAGAAAATGGAACCTCTTCTCAAAACAAAAGCAGTGTGGCTTATGAGGCAACCGAGAAACCCAAGACCTAAGTTTTACCATGCGAAAAATAACAGAAAAAGTCATTGAGTATGGGAGAGAGCAACACGCCTGTTTAATAAACCTCGAAAAAGCTTTGGACAGTGTCCAGAGCAGTGAAGAAGACCCTCATTAGAAGAATTCAAAGTTTCTACAAAGTTTGCAGGGACTATGTAAATGCCACCTTAGGAAAATTCTTCACTACTTCGGGGGTGAGGCAAGGTGATACAATCAGTCCGTACCTCTTTATCATCTTTAAGGACGATGTGATAAAGGAGTGCAAAAGAACGATCCTCGCTTTTAAGGTAGAAAACTAGCAATTGAACCCAGTAAAGGTGTCAGTGCTTGCTTATGTGGACGACGTTGTGCTTCTCGCGCGTTCAGCTGAAGCGCTGCAAACAGACTTAGACACCTGGGTAACAGAATCGCAAAGTAGGAAACTGCGGATCAATACCTCCAAAACTGAGACCATAGTTATCAGATGCTATCAGATCCAACACAGAATATTCGTGGAAGAAGTCGAGCTTAGGCAGGTCGAGGAATCTAAGTACCTCGTAGCTGTACTGAGCTCTGACGGCAAACTCGACAAGGATCCAAATGCAAGGATAGCGGCAACCGCAAGTTATACTTTGCCCTCGGTAGATCATTTTTGAAGAAGCAAGGAGTGTCCACCAAGACTAAAATGGCGGTATAGAACTCTACTTACGTGCCGATTCCACATATGGGTGCAAGTCTAGAGTCGAGAGGTCATCGAAGGATGACATGGATAGAGTCCTTGGTTTTTGTATTCTAGAGACGAGGCATAGACCCGAAGAACGCCAGGATGGTGGCCCGTGACAGGCAGCGCTGGCGAAGAGTTTGCTCCTCCTCAACACCGCGAGGTAGACGAGGAACGGAATAAGTAAGGAAGTAAGAGATACGCAAGCTGCTATACAAAAATCTAAATGAGTTGGTTTTTAAAAAACATATTCAGCTGTGAACAAAGTTTTGTGCTTAACGAAAACCTTCCCATATTTTGTTTTTTCTTTTACTCTGCTTTATTTAGAAAAAACATTTTTCAAAATACAGAGTAAGAGTAACAGAATAAAAGAAAACTGAATCAGATGAAAAAAAGTTAACTGACAGCTTCTTTTGAGTTTTTTCTAGCTAAAGAATAGATGTTGATCTATTCTAAAGCAAGAAATATATACATACAGTTCGCATCCTTACTCAGGTTTAGTACTAGTTTGCTGTTGTGTTAGGTGCACCATGGGTTTAACTTTCATTTGTCAGTATTTGTATTAAAAAGAATCTTAAAACATCCGTTTCCATTTAAAAACACTGATAAACGCTTCCACACCCATTATAGAGTCATAGTCAGAATCGCTATCATTTTCATAATCATTGTCTTTCTTCACTCTTTGTTTTCATGGATATGTTTTTGAAACCTATGGAACTTTGTTGCTAGCTCATAACGCTTTATAGGCAAGATGTATATTATAGTAATCGAAACCAAACTAAACAGTTCACGGATAAATTACTCGGATGCTTAATCTATGACCATCACATAGTGATATTACCAATTACGTTATTTTTTTGTTTCATTTATTTTAACCGTGTATTACTGATTTTCCACCGCAATTAATTCTAAGCAGAATTGGATTTGCAAGCTCTACTACTTCAGTATTATCAAAGATGACAGACCAAGATACCCTCTTTTTATTTTTACGAAACTAGGTTGATAATTAGTCGGCCTAGGCAAGAAATAGCGTCACCAGTATTACAACAATGTTGCTATTTGTAAATACTAACCTTGAAACGACTGCTTGGCAATTATCAACCCCGTGCGTCAATTAGTTTGTGTTTGACAGTCATTGAAAGCGAACAACTTCTGTATTTTTACAAAAATCAATAAGATCGACTATCGTACAGTTATCAGATACTTGTTTTTGAAAAAGAAAACGATCGATGAGGTCACCGAATGGACCGATGTTTATGGGGACTCCGCGCCTTCGCCATCGACAATAAAATATTGAACAGCTAAATTTAAACGCGGTCATACGAGCATTTTTGATAATTGGCGTCCAGGCCGTCCAAAGAGGTCACCACACCAGAAATGGTTCATACAATCTATGGAATGATAATCGTGGATCGACGAGTGACTGAGCGCGAGAAAGTTGAGACTTTTAACATCTCAACCAAAGAAATACTCATCGTTTTGCACAAATATTTAGGAATGCGAAAGCTCTCTGACTGATGGGGTCCCATTTGCTCTCTGTCGACAACAAACACGATCGTCTGACCATTTCGAAGGAGTGTTTGGTCATGTTCAATCGCGATAAGAAGGACTTTTTGCGCCGTTTCGTAACCGTGAACAAAACATAGATTTACTACAATACACCAGAGACCAAGGAAAAGTCGAAACAGTGGACAGCTTCTAATGAATCAAAGCAAAAAAAGCCAAGGTGTGCTTGTCAGCAAACAAAATCAGGGCCATAGTTTTTTGGGCTGCGAACGATATAATTCACATTGAGTACCTTTAGAAGAAAAAAACGATAACTGGAGTATATTATGCGGAGCTGCTGGACCGATTCGACGTGAATTTGAAGCGAAATCAACTGCATTTATCAAAGAATAAAGTGTTGTTCCACCAGGACAACATATCGGCGCACAAATCGACAATCGCAACGATGAAATTCCGTGAATTGCGCTACGAATTGGTTCTTCATCCGCCATATTCAACTGATTTGGTCCGATTCGACTATTATTTATTCTCAAACTTGAAGAAATGGCTCAGTGGTAAGAGATTTGGGTCGAATGATGAGGTCATCGCTGAAACAGAGGCTTATTTTGAACGCTTCCAGCAATCATATTTTTCGGAGGAATTGGAGTATCGTTGGAAGAAATGTTTAGAGCTTAAAAGAGATTATGTTGAGAGATGAAATGTGTTTTGCTAAACAAAATTGTGTTTTCTTACCTAGGCCGACTAATTATCAACCGCCCTTCGTATACCTACTAAAATGGCCTGCTTAACTTATACAACTGAAGATATTCTACTAAGTGGTGGAGCGATAGTAGCGAAAACATTGCATACGGTTGCTAATGATTTTGTTTTTGTTTGCTTTTTGTGAATATGGCAAAGGTCTTACCAAAATCAAAACATAATATTATAAAGTAAGTCGATGTTAATGACCTTATCAGAAAATTCCTATGGCGCACGATTGATTTCCACACCTTGTTTAATTAGAGAAAGGAATTATGTAATAAGTAGGCACTTACTTCAAATATTAATTTTTGTTAAGTTTCCATTTTAGCAAATAAATATAAAAATGTATAGTATTCGAAAAACGTTTTTATATAAAGAGTTTCCGGACTGAAAAGCCAGGATTTGAAATAGGATTATGAAAGAAATGAAGTGAATATTTCCAAGAAGTAAATTAGTCAGCAAAGAGGATTTAATTTTATTGGAGATGAGCATTACTGTGAGCAATTTGTTTAATGGAACTCAATTTGTATTATGATGAACTGACCAAACATCATTATTAAACAGATTGGCTTAATAGAACAGAAGATTATTTCTAATACTTTTTTGGGTAAGACAATTTTATAAAAAATCACTATAAAAAGGAATAGTATGAAAATATGTAATTTATAAGTGGATTGTTGTTTTATCTCTAATTGTTGTCTTTCCTCAACTGTTTTACATTATCACGATAAATTAGAGGAGAGCGTTGAAGGGAGAAGAAATCCTTTAGCACCAACTGCATTAGGATTTCTGTCTGTACGCACAACGCGTTAGAAGCAGACATGAGCTACCTAATAATGTATACTTCTAACGTTTAGCGAATTGTTAAGAGCTACCTCATAACATTAATAAATTTGATAAAGTTAGAAAGACTTTCATTTTCTGTCCGGAAAACAAAGAAAATTGTGTTGCGTAGTAATTTTCGCAGGTTGTGAGGAAAGACGAACAAGGCATTAATACAACATAAGCCACGGATAAGATGAGATATTCATTTACTATTGGTGAAAATCAGGAAAAACAAGAGATTTTTGAATTAGTTGGATTTTTTTCTACGTATTATTACTGATTTGTACAACTATTAAATATTTCAATTGTTAATTGCTATAAGAAAAGATCAAATAAAACTTCCTGACTGACAAATGCGGTGAATACTTTTATTGCGTAAATTTTGAGATGATTTGCTTTTGTAGAAAATAGTCAGCATGTTTCTAAAGGCATATAGTTTTATGTACCCTGTGTCGTTCAACTCCGTGTATTGCTTGTTTATTGGGTTTTTATGTTGATGTTCATGGTTTATTTCAGCATTTTTATACCTTTAATCAGTAGTTAATGTACAAGCTTTGTTAGAAAATGTCTTATAAGAAGGAAAAAGCGTTTGCAGCATCAACTGCTGTACGGCTTACTGAAAAACCCCTCGTCTTAAACTGCAACGCTGCTAATAGTTTTTGACTTCGTAAATAATAAGCCACTTTTTCCATAACATAGTGTAATACTCAATATACTGCGGTCCAACTGAAAATATTAACTTCATTATACAATGTGAATTTTAATTTAGAATTTTTTTAAAAAATTTCTTCCTAGAAACATAACTATTGATACATAAGAATAATTGTCAAAATTATTCTATTGTGTTTCTTAAAAACGCAGTTGTAAATTGATTTCATTGTTAAAAGCCTTTAATTCTTCATGCATAATATATATGGTATTTCGGGTTTGTTAAACGCAACAAAAAGATTTTAGGGTTTTAAGTAATTACGCTACGTACGCTACTAAACGGATTTTAAATGCTTTGAATAACACCCGTTTTATTGTATAGGGAGAGTGAAAGTTCATATGTCAAACTGACACCATCTCATATTTCAGTAATGAATAGAATTACGCAAGAGGGAAATATTTTATTCTGGAATTTACCATCATACATCTAAATTTGTCCGTTAGGAATTAAATAATTATTATTAATGTGTAACCCCTGTGTTGGTTAAAATACGTACCTACAACAATATGTAGTTTTTGTTTTCTTTTAAGGATAAACTAGGAAAGATATTTCTCTAGATTTTGCAATAGCAGGATAGAGCACTTGAGAAGCGATTAACATATAAAGAGAAATTCACTATGAACTGTGAATGTTCTAGGAAAACGTTATTTAAGCCCATATCAATTTTATTAAGTTTTCGTAATGGTAACGGAGCTGACAGTTAGTAGACTGTTTCAAAGCGATTACTTTGAAGAGAGATTGTTCCTTAGACAAATGCTAACATTGGTTTGCAAATTTATGGGATAGTTTTAGGTGATGTGTGTGGGTAGTTATACGACTTCGTAATGAATGCAGAACGAATGTATATTTAGGTCTTATAAAAGCAGTTGTATTATCCTCCAATTGAGCAAAACTGTGAAGTGATTTGAATATACTAAAATATTTAAGTTCTGGGTGACAGGATTAGTATGATAAATGAAATAATAAATCAAAATACAGAAATGTAACTAGGTCATAAACTAACTGTAGTTAGCGGTTTATTTATGGTTTCCTTAATCCGACTGGCATGGTAATTATTTGTAGTGCAAATGCATGTAGAGACATTACTTTCTCTTTCATACTACCCCAGCCTTGTTATAGCAGGAGGTGAAAAGCTTAGAACTAAAATTATTAATTACGTGTGATAGCAAGAAGTTGGACACTGTATATTATCTGCTGAAAACTTGCTTTATTTATCTTTAATGTGATACCACTCGCGTTGTAGATATTTAAAATCAGCATAGTCATTGCAATGAGTTAGGCCTGGAACAAATAATTATTTCAAATTTGATTAGTGCCTACAAAAGACGCGGCCTTCAGTAAAGATAAATCATAAGTATTTCTTTGAAGCAAACGCATACTTCCTTAAGCTAATAATGACTCAAATACCGAAATGTAAATCTCTAAAGCACAGAAGATGTATTTACCTTTACTACTATAAAGTTATACTGAAATACTCAAGACTGTGAATAGCAAGCTGTTGAAAAATAAATGTAAACTAAAATTATGGGATTAAACAAAGTCAATGTTTTATTTAATTATTACATGCAAGATTTATTATAAGTACTAATGACTTAGAATCTAAGTGAATAATAGCATAATATTGATCTTTATTATTAAAATTTATTTTTCATCCATGTTTTCAAACTTCATCGAAGTAATTTTAAAACTCACCTCATGTAGATGGTGATTTAAATAATTGGTAGAATAATTAGGAGCAAGTATTCTTATTACCAAGACAATTATCCTTCTTAGGTCAATTAATAAATGATAAATCAATATCTAGATGGAAAAGTCGCGGCAACAACAAATTTCAGCTTCAAATACAGGGTGTCAATCTGAAAAGTTGCAATGGAAACCGTCCACTTGCGATATCTTGTTAGACACGGAATGATAATAGCTTAGTTCATCCAAAGTTATAATACAAAACTTCTCGTTTTAGTGCTGAGTATAAATAGCGTTATCTGAATAAATAAGTAAATACATTTTAATTGTTTTAATCCATATTCTGTGTCTAGAACAGTTTAATGTAAGCATTTCTTATTGAATAATACAATTTAAACACGGTTGCCTGGCATGTTAGGCAGGGTTATTAGAAAATTATTATTACGTGTTGTTTATTTTAGCAGTTTTGACTTTCCAATAATCATACAATTTACATTGTTCATTTAAAAATTGTATCTGAAATACACATTAAAACAATTAAAATACGTTTATCAAGCAGGCCGATTTGAATTTTTTTCCATTAAAAGATTGTTTTTTCCTTTCTAACAAGATACAGCAAGTAGAGGGTCTCCATTTAAGATTCTTCAGTTGAGGTGGCTGCGACATAGCGATTAGGTCAAATAGCGTAACTTATTACATCATTCTACTTCCCCTTTCACATTACCCAAACGATTTCGAGTCATTTTTGATATCTTTTCTAGTTTCAGGCCTATAGCACATTGCAACCTTTTAAATTGACACCCTGTATATGAATTGCATTTTGATTTCGTAGTATAAGCCATAAAGGGCAAGAAATGCTAAGAATTGTCATTTTATGATTCCTGCATTCAAACTGCAAATAGCTCGTATACATGACAAACGCTATTAAAACTCGAAATCCTCTTTATGTTTATAAGCAAATGCAAACCACTCCTTCTATTTTATGTCAGATCTCTGTAGTAATACGGTTTTTGTTGCAATATAAAGATTTTACTAAATCATAGCGAAGTTTGTTTTGAGGAATGGATAATATAAAACTGAATGGAGAAATTTTGTGTACTGCATAGGTGTGTATGTATTATAGTGAGATAGAAATAGTCTGAAAGTAAATATCACCAGCGATGGGGCTTAACCTGAGCTGTACTTTCCTTTTTATTGACATCAAAGAGAAAAAAATTGCTTAAATCTTGTTTCAGAACAGTTATTTAAATTTCTTTGTGCTAAAAAGAAACTCTTAAGCGGTTGAAAGATTAATCTCAAAATGATTAAATTAAATAATTAAATTAAATCTTGTTATAACGCTACCGTTATGAACAAATATACAGTATGTCCGAAAAGTATGGAATATCCTATATATCTCAGTAAACATGCATTTTATGGAAAAATGTTTGGCATCAAAGTTATTTAGTGTTTAGTTTTACATTACAGGGCAATACCAAATGACTATTTAAAAAAAAACAAAAGCGCAACGAATAATGCTTTAATTTTTTTTCAATGACGTAAAACTTTGATACACTTGCATAAGTAAATTTTGATTAAAACGCAAAAAATTGTTTGAATAACGCTTAAAAGTTTATTTATTCATCTGTTACCTTTCCAGACGCGGTCTTTTAAATTTTCAATATTATCTAGTCACATTATGGTCGGTGTGATACACTTTTGTTTGTTGCAACAATTGAATGCGTCGTAGAAATGCCAATTAATAACCGAACTGAAGCGAAAAGTTATTTGTTTAATTAATTTAAGCATTTTGATTAACGTCAGGATAACAAAGTTACAGAAATACGACTTGGTATGGATCGTTTATCAGAAAAACCTCGTCTCAAAATTTTAATGATGCTGGAATATGGAGACAGAAGGAGAAGTTTGCAATTTGTTTCATAACGTGCACCCCGACTACCATATCTCTCAGTCTACTGTAAGTAAAAAACGGGCAGACCTAAAGCTCTAAATGATGAAAAACGGGTGAATAGAATGTTGGCTGTCGTGGAAAATCCTCACGTTTCTGTTCGAAAAAATTTGAACTTGAAGAAATCCACTGCACACGAAGCTCTAAGAAAGGAGAAGCGGCAACCGTATAAACCTCGTATAGTTCAAGAATTATTGGAAGATGATTTAGATCGAAAATTGCAATTTTGCGAATAAATAACAGATAGGCTTCAGGAAAATGCAAATTTTCGTAAAAATATCCTCTTCACTGATGAGGCAACGTTTTGTTTGAATGGTACCATTAACAAACAAAACACGCGCTACTGGTCTTCGCTAAATCCTGGCTGGTATGTAGAAGGGCACACCCAATATCAGCAGAAAGTCAACGTCTCGGCAGGAATTATTGGACCCCAAATTTTGGGACCTTTTTTTATAGAACATAATTTAACAGCGGATGCTTATCTAGATTTTTTAAGATTTGACTTAGTTCCTGCTTTAGCTGTTTTATTTCCTAATGAACTAGATATAGATGCACCCCATAACAGAATATGGTTGCAACAAGACGGGGCTCCTCCTCATTTCGGAATTAATTTCTGACAGTTACTTGATAATACTTTCCCTTATCGATGGATAGGCAGAAGAGGTGCAGTAGAATGGCCAGCTCGCTCGCCGGATTTAAGTCCACTTGAATTTTTCCTGTAGAGCCATCTCAAAAATAAGATTTATGTCGATATGCCTGAAGATATTGAAACTCTAAAAGACCGTATTAGAACAGAGATTAGAGCTATCACACCAGAAACGATTCGAAATGCAGTAAACGAATTTGATAGACGACTTTATCATTGCCAAGCTGTGAATGGTGCACACTTTGAACACCTTCTATGAACTGTAGAGTGTAGTTATCCAAAATTTTCAGTTCGTAACAGATGAATATTGAAATAAACTTTCAAACAATGTTTTGCGTTTTAATCAAAATTTACTTATGCAAGTGTATCAAAATTTTACATAATTGAAAAGAGAAAAACATTCTCTATCAAATGAGTACAATAAAGAAATACCTTCCCATTAAAAAAAATTGAAGCATTATTCGTTGCGCCTTTGTTTTTTAGAAAATAGTTATTTGGTATTGCCCTGTAATGTAAAACTAAACACTAAACAACTTTTATAAAAAACATTTTTTCATAAAATGCATATTTACTGAGATATATACGATATTCCATACTTTTCGGACACACTGTATAAGTTCATCCAACGACTGAAATAATTTGTCAAGCCGGTTTCCCTTAAAATCTTTGATTTAGTCTATCGCAGACGGATACGACAGGTATCGAATTAATTGAACTTCATATACAAAAACATAAAAATGCCAAGTCTCCCATTTCGCTTATCACACCAATTCTACGTTAAAGAAAACATTTAAGAAGCTTAGCAATAAACTATAACATTTAAAACCATATAGAGCAAGAAACAAGAAAACAAAAGGACGATAACAAATAGAACAATAAGATTATACAGATTAAAATATGCAGAAGTTAAAAAGAGCTTTCAAATAGAATCAGATAAAATGCATAGATGAAAATCAATAGAAGTATGGGAGAAAGCAAATTATATTCATTGCAGGAGAAAGAAGTTGCGAAATTTCTAAAGTAACTAGCAGGGATATAAAAAATGCACCGGTAGAACCAAAAAGCAAAACTAACAGTAAGAAAGAGGGTAAAACAAGAAATAGTTAAATACCAAAAGGAGAAAGAATGTAAATCAGAAAAAAGAAACGTTAAAGAAATCATCAA